>JAJDFG010000851.1:37500-62500 GCA_021039105.1 Scomber colias
CCTTTTAAAATGAAGTTGCACTGTTAATACAGTAACTACGGCAGCCCAATCAAATCTGAACGAGTGCCTTTAGTCTACCGTAATTACTGTAATAGCCAGTCTACTGTAATTACTGTAGTAGCCAGTTTACCGTAATTACTGTAGTAGCAGCACAATCAAATATGAATGAGTGCCTTTAGTCTACCGTAATTACTGTAGTGGCAGCCCAATAAAATCTGAATGTGTCTTCCTTAGTCTACCGTAATTACTGTAGTAGCAGCCCAATAAAATCTGAATGTGTCTTTAGTCTACCGTAATTACTGTAGTAGCAGCCCAATCAAATCCGAACGAGAGCCTTTAGTCTACCGTAATTACTGTAGTAGCTAGTCTACTGTAATTACTGTAGTAGCTAGTCTACCATAATTACTGTAGTAGCTAGACTATTGTAATTACTGTAGTAGCTAGTCTACTGTAATTACTGTAGTAGCTAGTCTACCGTGATTACTGTAGTAGCTAGTCTACCCTAATTACTGTAGTAGCTACTCTACTGTAATTACTGTAGTAGCTAGTCTACCGTAATTACTGTAGTAGCAGCCCAATCAAATCCTAACGAGAGCCTTTAGTCTACCGTAATTACTGTAGTAGCTAGTCTACCGTAATTACTGTAGTAGCTAGTCTACCGTGATTACTGTAGTAGCTAGTCTACTGTAATTACTGTAGTAACCAGTCTACCGTAATTACTGTAGTAGCTAGTCTACTGTGATTACTGTAGTAGCTAGTCTACTGTAATTTCTGTAGTAGCCAGTCTACCGTATTTACTGTAGTAGCTAGTCTACTGTAATTACTGTAGTAACCAGTCTACCGTAATTACTGTAGTAGCTAGTCTACTGTAATTTCTGTAGTAGCCAGTCTACCGTGATTACTGTAGTAGCTAGTCTACCGTAATTACTGTAGTAGCTAGTCTACTGTAATTACTGTAGTAGCCAGTCTACTGTAATTACTGTAGTAGCCAGTCTACTGTAATTACTGTAGTAGCTAGAATATTGTAATTACTGTAGTAGCTAGTCTACCGTAATTACTGTAGTAGCCAGTCTACTGTAATTATTGTAGTAGCTAGTCTACTGTAATTACTGTAGTAGCAGCACAACTAAACGGCCCGATTTTGTTAACTTGCTCAAGTTTAGTTGATTTGGTAATTTTCTTTGATGTTCGTGCTTATCTCATGTGTCAGTAACTCACTCACACACACACACACACACACACACACACACACACACTCACACACACACACACACACACATACTCTGTTCTGGAAGCTCGCCTGATGAAAACTGACACTAAACTAACACACGGTTCACTGGACACATCTGTGTGTGTGTGTGTGTGTGTGTGTGTGTGTGTGTGTGTGTGTGAATGAGAGTGAGTGAGTGTGTGTGTGAATGAGAGTGAGTGAGTGTGTGTGTGAATGAGAGTGAGTGTGTGTGTGTGTGTGTGTGTGTGTGAGACAGCTGTCTGGCAAACACACAGGACATAACTACAGATTTTTTAGATTTTGATGAAGAATAAAAAAACATCAGTGCAGTTTTAAGTCTTTTTTTTAATAAGCAGAGCTTGAGTATATAAATGATTCTTATTATTGCACATTCCTGAACAACCAGCTGTGTATAAAAACATAAATACTTTAAATAAATAAATAAATTAGTTTCAGAATACAGAAAAGTCTTAAAATAACAAGTATGTCTGAGAGTAATTTAAATACTTCAGTTTTTAGAAAAAGCTTCTTTGACCTTCCTGTCGTCCTCCCGTCTGTTTTGACTGTTCCTTCTTTCCTTCCTTTCTCCCTCCTTCTCTCTTTCCTTCCTTCCTCTCACTTTCCTTCCTTCCGTCCTCCCTCCTTTCCTTTCTCCCTTCCTCTTTTCCTTCCTCCCTCCTTCCTCCCTTCCTTCTTCCTCCCTCCCCCCTTTCCTTCCTTCCTTCTTTCCTCTGTCCTTTCCTTCCTTCCTCTCTTCCTTTCACCCTCCTTTCCTTCCTTCCTTCTTCCTCCCTGCCATCCTTCCTCCCTCCCTCCTTTCCTTCCTTCTTCCTCCCTTCATCCTCCCTCCTTTCCTTCCTTTATCCTTCCTTCCTTCCACCCTTCATCCCTCCCTCCTTTCCTTCCTTCTTCCTCCCTTCCGTCCTTCCTCCCTTCTTCCTCCCTTCCATCCTTCCTTCCTCCCTCCGTCCTTTCCTTCCTTGTTCCTCCCTCCCCTCCTTTCCTTTCTTCTTCCTCCCTTCCATCCTCCCTTCCTTCTTTCTTCCTCCCCTCCCTCCCTTCCTCCTTTCCTTCCTTCCTTATTCCTCCCTTCCATCCTTCCTTCCTCCCTCCTTTCCTTCCTTCTTCCTCCCTCCCATCCTTCCTCCCTACCTCTTTTCCTTCCTTCTTCCTCCCTCCTTTTTCCTCCTTTCCTTCCTTCTTCCTCCCTCCCTCCCCCTCCTTTTCCTTCTTCCTCCCTTCCCTTCCTTCCTTCCTCACTCCTTTCCTTCCTTCTTCCGCCCTCCTTTCCTTCCTACCTCCCCCCTCCTTTTCCTTCTTCCTCCCTTCCATCCTTCCTTCCTCCCTCCCTCCTTTCCTTCCTTCTTCCTCCTCTCCTTTCCTTCCTTCTTCCTCCCTGCTTTCCTTCTTTCTTCCTCCGTCCCTACTTTCCTTCCTTCTTCTTTCCTTCGTTTTTCCTCCTTTCCTTGGAGGGAGGGGAGGGAGGACCCTTCCTCCCCTCCATTCCTTCCTTCTTCCTTCACTTCCTTCTTTCTTCCTCCCTCCTTTCCTCCCTCCTTCCATCCTCCCTTCCTCTCTTGCCTGGAGGACAACAGGAGTGTTAACTTCAGTGGAAACGTTGAACAGTAACTAATGAACCTTTAACTTCACACGCAGACTGTCTGTGAGATGTCATCAGATTAAACCTGAGATATCTGCGCGCTGAACTTCTAACACTTCTAACACTTCTCTCCGACCTCGACGAGACTCGACGAGACTTTATCTGACTCAAGAATTTAATTCTGGCAAATCTTCAACATCTAAATGAGCCAGGATGAAAATCTGTCGTCTGTTCCAGTTTGATTCACACTGATGAGACGAGGAGCTTATCACAGCGTTAATACTCCTAAGTAACTCTATTAAGTAGATATGCTGTGTGTGTGTGTGTGTGTGTGTGTGTGTGTGTGTGTGTGTGTGATATGCTGTGTGTGTGTGTGTGTGTGTGTGTCAGGCTTCAGCCAGACAGCCCATCACTTTCAGCATCAGCTCCTCCTTCTTGTGTTTGGCACCGACGAGGATTCCTCTTCCCCTCAGCCAGGACAGCAGAGTCACAGAGTTCAGCCGCGACAACTGGAGGAAGAGGGAGAGGAGAGGAGGAGAACAAGGAGAAGAGGAAGAAAGGAGGAGGGGTGGAGGAGGAGGAGGTGGAGGAGGAGTAGAGGAAGGAGAAGGAGGAGAAAGGATAGAAGGTGGAGAAGGAGAAGTAGGAGGAAGAGGAGGAGGAGGAGGAGAAAAGGATGAAGGGGGAGGAGGAGAAGAGGATGAAGGAAGAAAAGGAGAAGAGGAGGAGGAGGAGAAAAGGAAGGAGGAGGAGAAAAGGAGGAGGAGAGGAGGAAGAAAGTGGAGAGGAAGAAGGAAGAGAATAAGAAGAAAGAGAAGAGGGAGAAGGGATAGAAGGAGGAAAAGGAGAAGAGGAAGGAGGAGGATGAGGAGAGGGAAGAGAAGAGGAGGAGGAAGAAGGAGGAGAGGATGAAAGAGAAAGAGGAGGAGGAGGAGGAAGAAGGAGGAAGAGAAGGAGGAGGAGGAGAAGAGGAATGAGGAGGAGGGGAAGGAGGAGGAGGAGAAATCAGTTATCTCAGGGCTTTTTTCATATTCTACACTAAACCTCTCAGAACATTTTCCATATTTAGGGTCAAACGTTGGTTTCACAGTAAAAGCAGCAGAGACACATTTAACCTTCCTGTCGTCCTCCCCGCTTTCCTTCCTCCTTTCCTCCCTCCCTCCTTCCTTCCTTCTTCCTCCCTTCCTTCCCCCCCCCCCTTTCCTTCCTTTCCTCCCTTCCTTCTTTTCTTTCCTTTCCTCCCTTCCTTCCACTTTCCTCCCTTCCTTCCTCCCCATCCTTCCTTCATCCCTCCTTTCCTTCGTTCTTCCTCCCCCTTTCCTTCATTCCTCCCTTCCTTCTTCCTCCCTCCCTTTCCTTCCTTCCATCTTCCTTCTTTCCTCCCCCTTTCCTTCCTTCTTCCTCCCTTCCATCTTCCTCCCTCCTTTCCTCCCTTCCTCCCCCTTCCTTCATCCTTCCTCCCTCCTTTCCTCCCTTCCTTCCTTGCCTTGAGGACAACAGGAGGGTTAAAGTGAAGCAGAAAGTGTAAGTGATGCTTTTGTTCAGGTTGAAGTTGTAAAACTGATGAATGATGTTATTAATGTTCCTGTTTCCCCTTCGGGCTCCCGCCTCCTCCTGAACATCCATCACTTTAACGGTCCTCCTGCTCCTCTGAAAAGGAGGAAACCAGGCTGACAGAACAATGTGTACGCTATTCATCACGCTAACACGCTTTCATACATCACCTTAATGTGCGCTGCAGCGTCTCTAAAGGATGTTTATGAGGAAGCCAAAAGCTTGAGCGTGTACAGTACGAGACGACACGCTGGAAATTCATCACGTCTCAAGTCTCTTCTTGTTTAGGAGGCTGAAGCACCACTTCTGCCTCCTCTTCACACTTCCATCTGTCCTTCCTCCCTCCCTCCCTTCCTTCCTTCCTTCCTTCCTTTTATTCCATCTGTCCTTCCTTCCTCCCTTCCTTCCTTCCCTCCATCTGTCCTTCCTTCCTCCCTTCCCTCCATCTGTCCTTCCTTCCTCCCTTCCCTCCATCCCTTCCTTCCTTTTATTCCATCTGTCCTTCCTCCCTCCCTCCCTTCCTTCCTTTTATTCCATCTGTCCTTCCTTCCTCCCTTCCTTCCTTCCCTCCCTCCATCTGTCCTTCCTCCCTCCCTCCCTTCCTTCCTCCCTCCCTCCCTTCCTTCCCTCCATCTGTCCTTCCTTCCTCCCTTCCTTCCTTCCTTCCTCCCTCCCTCCCTTCCTTCCCTCCATCTGTCCTTCCTTCCTCCCTTCCCTCCATCTGTCCTAAAGGATGTTTATGAGGAAGCCAAAAGCTCGAGCGTGTACAGTACGAGACGACACGCTGGAAATTCATCACGTCTCAAGTCTCTTCTTGTTTAGGAGGCTGAAGCACCACTTCTGCCTCCTCTTCACACTTCCATCTGTCCTTCCTTCCTCCCTTCCTTCCTTCCCTCCATCTGTCCTTCCTTTCTTCCTCCCTCCCTTCCTTCCCTCCTTCCTTCCCTCCATCTGTCCTTCCTTCCTCCCTTCCCTCCATCTGTCCTTCCTTCCTCCCTTCCCTCCATCCCTTCCTTCCTTTTATTCCATCTGTCCTTCCTCCCTCCCTCCCTTCCTTCCTTTTATTCCATCTGTCCTTCCTTCCTCCCTTCCTTCCTTCCCTCCCTCCATCTGTCCTTCCTCCCTCCCTCCCTTCCTTCCTCCCTCCCTCCCTTCCTTCCCTCCATCTGTCCTTCCTTCCTCCCTTCCTTCCTTCCTTCCTCCCTCCCTCCCTTCCTTCCCTCCATCTGTCCTTCCTTCCTCCCTTCCCTCCATCTGTCCTAAAGGATGTTTATGAGGAAGCCAAAAGCTCGAGTGTGTACAGTACGAGACGACACGCTGGAAATTCATCACGTCTCAAGTCTCTTCTTGTTTAGGAGGCTGAAGCACCACTTCTGCCTCCTCTTCACACTTCCATCTGTCCTTCCTCCCTCCCTCCCTTCCTTCCTTCCTTCCTCCCTCCCTTCCTTCCTTCCTTTTTTCCTTCCTTCCTCCCTCCCTCCCTTCCTTCCTTTTTCCTCCCTCCCTCCCTCCCTTCCTTCCTTCCTTTTTTCCTTCCTTCCTCCCTCCCTCCCTTCCTTCCTCCCTTCCTCCTTCCCTCCCTCCCTCCCTTCCTTCCTTCTTTCCTTCCTTTTTTCCTCCCTCCCTCCCTCCCTCCCTTTCTTCCTTCCTTCCATCTGTCTGTCCTTCCTTCCTTCCTTCCTCCCTCCCTCCCTCCCTCCCTCCCTCCCTCCCTCCCTTTTTTCCTTCCTCCCTCCCTCCCTTCTTTCCTCCCTCGCTCCCTCCCTCCCTTCCTTCCTTCCATCTCTGTCCTTCCTTCCTCCCTCCCTCCCTTCCTTCCTTCCTTCCTTCCATGGTGTTGATAGAAGAAAAGCCTTTTATCATATTGTATTTGATGTTTGTTGATATTTATAATCATCTGTTAATGTTAGTAATCTTCTGTACTGCTTTGGTAATATAGACTTCTGATCTGTCATAGCCAGTAAAGAATGAATTTGACAGAGAAATGAAGGACTGGATGTAACGTTAGTGTGAAGTTCACCTGGTTGCTTCTGGCCATTTTCTCCACGTCTACGTCTTGTATCGCAGGTTTGGATTTCTTCGGTTTGGACTCGAACACGATGCCCTGAAACACGAGAGCAGAACATCACAGCTCAGTTACAACAGGAAGCAACCAAAGAGTCAGGCTTCAGTTACAACAGGAAGCAACCAAAGAGTCAGGCTTCACTGTCCCAGGAAGAAAAGTTAGTCTCATATAAACACAATACATACATACTTTGGCCACTAGATGGTGCCTGCCACTCACTCACTTTACTTTCCTCCCGTCTTCCTTCCTTCCCTCCCCTTTCCTTCCTTCCTCCTTTCCTTTCTTCTTCCTCCCTTCCTTATTTCCTTTCCTCCATTCCTTCCTTCTTCCTCCCTTCCTTATTTCCTTTCCTCCTTTCCTTCCTTCTTCCTCCCTCCCTCATTTCCTTCCTTCTTCCTCCCCATTTCCTCCCTTCCTTCTTTCCTTTCCTCCCTCCTTTCCTTCCTTCCTTCCCTCCTTCCTTCCTCCCTTCCTTTCCTCCCTTTCTTCTTTCCTTTCCTCCATTCCTTCCTCCCTCCTGTCCTTCCTCCCTCCCTCCCCCTTTCCTTTCCTTTCCTTCCTCCCTCCCTCCTTTCCTTCCTTCTTCCTCCCCATTTCCTCCCTTCCTTCTTTCCTTTCTCCCCTTCCTTATTCCTTCTTCCTCCCTTACTTCCATCTTCCTCCCCCTTTCCTTCCATCTTCCTCCCTCCTTTCTTCCCTTCCATCTTATAAAAGTATAATTACTTTGGCCACTAGATGGCGCCTGTCACTCACTCACTTTACTTTCCTCCCTTCTTCCTTCCTTCCTTCCTTTCCTCCATTCCTTCCTCCCTCCTTTCCTTCCTCCCTCCCTCCTTTCCTTCCTTCTTCCTCCCCCTTTTTTTAATTCCTTCTTTCCTTTCCTTTCCTTCCTCCCTCCCTCCCTCCTTTCCTTCCTTCTTCCTTCCTTCCTCCCCATTTCCTCCCTTCCTTCTTTCCTTTCCTCCCTTCCTTCCTCCCCTTCCTTATTCCTTCTTCCTCCCTTACTTCCATCTTCCTCTATTCCTCCCCCTTTCCTTCCATCTTCCTCCCTTCCTTCCATCTTCCTCCCTCCTTTCTTCCCTTCCTTCCTTCCTTCCTTCCATCTTATAAAAGTATAATTACTTTGGCCACTAGATGGCGCCTGTCACTCACTCACTTTCCTTTCCTCCCTCCTGTCCTTCCTTAACTCTCTTCCTTCTTTCCTTTCCTCCATTCCTTCCTCCCTCCTGTCCTTCCTCCCTCCCTCCTTTCCTTCCTTCTTCCTCCCCCTTTCCTTTATTCCTTTCCGTCCTCCCTCCCTCCCTCCTTTCCTTCCTTCCTCCCTCCCTTCTTTCCTTCCATCTTCCTCCCTTACTTCCATCTTCCTCCCTCCTTTCTTCCCTTCCCTCCTCCCTTCCTTCCATCTTATAAAAGTATAATTACTTTGGCCACTAGATGGCGCCTGTCACTCCAACGTTAACATGTTGACATTATGACTTGTCTCTTTCCTTGGTAGTCAGTCTCCAAGAAATAAAAATACAAACATTTGCCCTCACCCTTTCTTCTCTTCATCTCTCTATCCTTAATCCCTTCCCTTTGGTATCATTCACTACCTCTGCATATAATGTTCTATTTCAACTGTACAAGCACTTACTAACTATGTTAAGAAAGGTGCTTTACAAATATAGATTATTACTATTAATATTATTATCTATAATTACTTTGGCCACTAGATGGCGCCTGTCACTCACTCACTTTCCTTTCCTCCCTTCTTCCTTCCTTCCCTCCTCCCTTCCTTCTTTCCTTTCCTCCATTCCTTCCTCCCTCTCTCCCCCTTTCCTTTATTCCTTCTTTTATTTCCTTTCCTTTCCTTCGTCCGTCCTCTCTCCTTTCCTTCCTTCTTCCTCCCCCTTTCCTTTCCTTCCTTCTTCCTCCCTCCTTTCCTTCCTTCTTCCTCCCCATTTCCTCCCTTCCTTCTTTCCTTTCTCCCCTTCCTTATTCCTTCTTCCTCCCTTACTTCCATCTTCCTCCCTTCCTCCCCCTTTCCTTCCATCTTCCTTCCTTCCTCCCCATTTCCTCCCTCCCTCCCTCCTTTCCTTCCCTCTTCCTCCCTCCCTCCCTCCTTCTTCCTTCCTCCCTCCCTCCTTTCCTTCCTTCTTCCTTCCTTCCTCCCTTCCTTCTTTCCTTTCCTCCCTTCCTTCCTCCCCTTCCTTATTCCTTCTTCCTCCCTTACTTCCATCTTCCTCTATTCCTCCCCCTTTCCTTCCATCTTCCTCCCTCCTTTCTTCCCTTCCCTCCTCCCTTCCTTCCATCTTATAAAAGTATAATTACTTTGGCCACTAGATGGCGCCTGTCACTCCAACGTTAACATGTTGACATTATGACTTGTCTCTTTCCTTGGTAGTCAGTCTCCAAGAAATAAAAATACAAACATTTGCCCTCACCCTTTCTTCTCTTCATCTCTCTATCCTTAATCCCTTCCCTTTGGTATCATTCACTACCTCTGCATATAATGTTCTATTTCAACTGTACAAGCACTTACTAACTATGTTAAGAAAGGTGCTTTACAAATATAGATTATTACTATTAATATTAATATTATCTATAATTACTTTGGCCACTAGATGGCGCCTGTCACTCACTCACTTTACTTTCCTCCCTTCTTCCTTCCTTCCCTCCTCCCTTCCTTTCCTCCCTTCCTTCTTTCCTTTCCTCCATTCCTTCCTTCCTCCCTTCCTCCCCCTTTCCTTCCATCTTCCTCCCTCCTTTCCTTTCTTCCTCCCCATTTCCTCCCTTCCTTATTCCTTATTTTTTTTATTCCTCCCTTTCTTCCATCTTCCTCCCTCCTTTCTTCCCTTCCTCCCTCCGCCCTTTTACCCTTTTCTTCTCTTCATCTCTCTATCCTTAATCCCTTCCCTTTGGTATCATTCACTACCAAACCAATACTCTTTTCAGCTTAGTCTTAGATAGTGAAACAGACTCCGAACGAGCCTGACTCACCTCTGTGCTGCAGGTATCAGCTGATGTGAGAGCTGGTTTTTTCTGCTACTTTACTGCTGGATTTCAAAGCAGCACTCTTGTTGGTTTTGGGTTTAACGTTGAGTCCAGGTTTAGGTTTGGATGAAGGGCTGAGGCTGGTCAGGTGCTTCAGGTTTGGAGGGTTTGATGAAGAGGAGGACGGTTGAGGAGCGAAGCTGCTGTGGGATTTGGGGTGAGTGTTGAAGCGAGGGACGGGAAGAGGAGGAATCTGGAGAGACGACAAAGAAGAAACAGTAGAAGAAGCAGCAGGTCTGTTCTTCCTGATGGCGGGAAGCGTCACTCTCCCTCTCTCCTGCCCGTCTCCGCTCATCTGCTCCTTCTGCTTCTGGAGGCGAAGCAGGGCGACGTTCACGTGGCGCGACGGCTGCTTGTTCTTGAAGATGGGAACCAGTTTGGGTTGAGCTTGTTTTACCGGCGGAGGGAGAGGCGGCAGGACAGAGGAGAAAGAGGAAGAGGTGAGGGATGAAGCTGGCTGGAAGACCGAAGAGGAGGAGAAAGAAGAAGAGGTGATGGATGAAGCTGGCTGGAAGACCGAGGAGGAGGAGGAGGAGAAAGAAGAAGAGGTGATGGATGAAGCTGGCTGGAAGATCGAGGAGGAGGAGAAAGAAGAAGAAGAGGAAGGAGGTGGTTGAGAACTAGAAGCAGCAGAAAAGGGAACGCGTGAGGAGGAGAAAGATGAAGGATGATCTCTATCTCTATATCCCTGACTGCCTCCAAATCCACATCCATTACCCAGAAGCCCCTGAGCCTGCTGGGAGAGAGGGGGCCAAGCTGCTGGCTGAGACCCAAAGGAGAGCCTCGCAGGTGGGGGAGGAGGAAGAGGAGGAAGAGGAGGCAGCTGGGTGAGGACCGGCCTGGTGGAGGACGAGCTGGTCAGATTGAGCTGCTCGCTACTCGACACCTGAAGAAGAAGAAGAAGAAGAAGAAGAAGAAGAAGAGCAGACATCAGCAGATCAGTTCACCTCTCTAGACTCATATCCTCCACATCTGCATCTCTATATTAATATTCTGAGTCTCTACTGGAATATATTTACATGATTTCCAGTTAAAAACTCCTTATTCATCTTCTACTGGTCCTTTATGCAGCCGCTCAGTTCAGCCTCTGTCTATTAACAGGCTGTTTTACTTCCTGTCTCTTTAAGCCCCGCTTATGGACGGCTGTTTATGGGTAAAACGGTTTGTCTATTACCAGGCGGGAAGCTCCTGTCCTCTGAAATGAGGCCAACACGGAAGTAACTTAGAGCTGCATTCTATCAAAAGGCCACCAGGGGGCGACCGTCTCTATACAAGTCAATGGAGAATTCACCAACTTCTCACTTGATTTCTAACCTCAGTAAACGTTTTCAAAATGTGTTTATGGTCTCAATCGCTAGTTTAAAGCCTTCTTCAATGCAGTATGATGTTCATTTGGGACATTTTGGCCTCCCTGATTTTATATGTGATGATAAAGCAGGGTATGCATTAGGGCGTGGCTACGTCCTGATTGACAGGTTGATTGACCAATGTCCTTGAGATCCAGCCCTCGTAACCATAGCAACCTCCCCGCTCCGCCCCATGGCCCCACCTCATGCCCATATAAGTAGAATTCGTGTTTTTATTTTTCCCAGCATGCACCTGAAATTTTCAAGATGGCGCTGCCTAGATTAGAAACTATTGGCTTCCGAGCAGCAGTCCACAAACCAATGGGTGACGTCACGGATGTTACGTCTGTTTCTTTTATACAGTCTGTGGTACCTAACAGGCTGTTTTACCTCCTGTCTTGTTTATGAAGTTATGTGTTACGTGTCACACATCGACGTCTGAGCTAAGACTGCTGACATCAAACAAATAACATAATAAACATAATTTAAGCTCTTTTCATGACATTTAACGGCCTTAAATTACAAAAAAAAGCAAAAGTCCTTTTAAGGATCAGCGGATATGTTGGAAAATGTGCTGAAATATGAAAGTGGACAACACATGGAAACACCTTAGCAACCACCGAGGCTATAACACAATCTCTCCTCCAAAAGAAGAAACCAATAAAACATTTTGTCTGAATCAGTTGTTTAACTGTCTCACAGGAGCTTTAAGTTCAGCTTGAAGCTTCATTTTTTAAACTTTTCCTCTTCATGACAGGAAGTAACGTCTCTTTTCCCTTTTTTATAGATGGAAATAAGCACCGCTGAACACTATAAATATTTTAGTTTCACTCTGCGAGCATTAAATCGATCTGTCCAGATGTTTTACAATGCAGAGAACTCAGGATGAAAGCACTCTTTAGCTTCGCCCTGAGAGTAACTTCATGTGCATAATGAACTTTCAGGATGAGAAATAACTTTAATCTCCACCTGCGTCGTTACATTAATGTTCAAGAGGAACATTCACAGTCTCATCTACAGACTATCTATCTATCTATCTATCTATCTATCTATCTAGGGAGAAGGGAGGGAGGAAGGAAGGCAGGATGGAAGGGAGGAAGGAAGGGAGAAAGGAAGGCAGGAAGGAAGGGAGAAAGGAAGGCAGGAAGGCAGGAAGGAAGGGAGAAAGGAAGGCAGGAAGGAAGGGAGAAAAGAAGAAAGGATCGAAGGGAGAAAAGAAGAAAGGATCGAAGGGAGAAAGGAGGAAGGAAGGGAGAAAGGAAGAAGCAAAGGAAGGAAGGAAGGAGGAAGGGAGGAAAGGAGGAAGGGAGAAGAAAGGAAAGGAAAGGAGGAAGAAGGAAGGAAGGATGGGAGGCAGGAAGGAAGGGAGAAAGGATGGATGGATGGATGGAAGGGAGGGAGGAAGAAGGAAGGAAGGGAGAAAGGACGAAGAAAAGGAGGAAGAGAGAGAGGAAGAAGGAAACAAAGGAGGAAAGGGGAAAGGAAGGGAGAAAGGAGGAAGGAAAGGAGGGAAGAAGGAAGGAAGGAAGGAACAGTCAAAACAGACGGGGTCAATTTGACCCAGGAGGACGACACAAAGGTTAGACCAAGAAGAAGAAAAGGCTGAATTTTTTAGGGGAGGTGTGAAAGAAGATCTGAATCTCTAACACATTTATTTTATTGAAGCTCTGGACAACAAAGACACAGATTCCCTCCACCTTCATCCTGACTTCTGTAGCTTCAACATTAATTCTCACGACACTGACAGAGAGCGTTTCTCCAGAGTCGACCGTCTGGACTCGTAAAACCGTCCCTGAAGGTTTTTACAGGGAGGCAAACGCTCTGATGATTTCTTTTCCTTTCCTCTCATCAAACCTCCTCAAGCTCACGCAGGATCAACTCCCTGAGCTGTGTGTGTTTGAGTTTAACCCTCCTGTTGTGCTCAGGTCAAGGAGGAAGGAACGAAGGAAGGGAGGAAAGAGGAAGGAAGGAAGTGGGGAAAGAAGGAAATGAGGAAGGAAAGAAGCAAGGGAGGAAAAGATGGAGGAAGGAAGGAAGGAAGGAACGAACGAACGAACAAAATGAGGAAGGAAGGGAGGAAAGAGGAAGGAAGGAAGTGGGGAAAGAAGGAAATGAGGAAGGAAAGAAGCAAGGGAGGAAAAGATGGAGGAAGGAAGGAAGTGGGGAAAGAAGGAAATGAGGAAGGAAAGAAGGAAGGGAGGAAAAGAGGGAGGAAGGAAGGAAGGAAGGAAGGAAGGAAGGAACGAACAAAATAAGGAAGGAAGGGAGGAAAGAGGAAGGAAGGAAGTGGGGAAAGAAGGAAATGAGGAAGGAAAGAAGCAAGGGAGGAAAAGATGGAGGAAGGAAGGAAGGAAGGAAATGAGAAAGGAAGGAAGGGAGGAAAGAGGAAGGAAGTGAGAAAAAAGGAAATGAGGAAGGAAGGAAGGAAGTAACAAAGGAAGGAGGAAAAGAGGAAGGAAGGAAGGAAGGAAGGAAGGAAGGAAGGAAGGAACAGTCAAAAGAGATAGGGTCAATTTGACCCGGGAGCACAACAGGAGGGTTAACCAAATGAAAGACAAAGAGACATTGTTGCTTATCTTTTACATCCATTACATTATTAAACTATTATAGACAGTAGTATTTAAATGAGGGTTTTGTGTCTTAATGGAGAGTTTGGACCACAGACTGTATAAAAGAAACAGACGTAACATCTGTGACGTCACCCATTGGTTTGTGGACTGCTGCTCGGAAGCCAATAGTTTCTAATCTAGGCAGCGCCATCTTGAACATTTCAGGTGCATTCTGGGAAAAATGAAAACATGGATTCTACTTATATGGGCATGAGGCGGTGTCATGGACGGAGCGGGGAGGTTTCTATGGTTACGAGGGCTGGATCTCGAGGACATCGGTCAATCAACCTGTCAATCAGGACGTAGCCACGCCCTAATGCATACCCTGCTTTATCGTCACATATAAAATCAGGGAGGCCAAAATGTCCCAAATGAACATCATACTGCATTGAAGAAGGCTTTAAACTAGCGATTGAGACCATAAACACATTTTGAAAACGTTTACTGAGGTTAGAAATCAAGTGAGAAGTTGGTGAATTCTCCATTGACTTGTATAGAGACGGTCACCCCCTGGTGGCCTTTTGATAGAATGCAGCTCTAAGTTACTTCCTGGTTGGCCTCATTTCAGAGGACCAGAACTCCCCGCCTGAGTTTTAACTCTCCTGGTGAGAGTTAATGAACTAACTGATGAACTAACATCAGTTTCTAATCTAGAACTGAAAAGAAAAACAAACTCAGCAGAGAATAAATCATTAAAACACATTTCCTGTTTCATCGTCTGGTAAAATACAACATCCTGAACCAGAGTCAGTCTCTACTGGACAACTTTTACTCATGAAGCTGCAACATTAACATTAACTGGACTCTCTGTTCATTTAAATATTAATGTTCCTTATTAATGTGTTTCCATTTAAAAAGGGAAATAAAAAGGCTTTCCAACATTATAAGATAAGGAAACATTATAGGATAGGGAAACGACTGTAATGGTTTAGTGAATGAAAAAGAGAAACTCAAACTCTTCTCATTTTCTCACTTTGTCTTTTTTCTACCGTTTAAAAGATTTTGTCAAGAAAACGTTTCATTTCCTGCACAGATGTTTTACAGTAAAAGTCTAGAGAGCTTTTAATGTGAAACAACTGTGCAGGAAATGAAAAGTTTTTATTGGACAAAAAAAAGAAGCAGATGTGGTTTTTTTTGTTTTTTTTTTAAAGATTTTCTTAAAGTTGCAAACTCACAGCAGAAATAAAATGTTTTAGTTGTTGTTTAGTATTTTTTTAATTTTAATTTTGTCATATTTTCACTCAGTCTATGTCACATTTCCTGTGCAGATATTCCTATGGAAATAAATCTGTGCCATCTGCTTTTGAATTTGAATTTTTAGCACTGAGTTTTTTTACACTGCATTTTTTTTTCCTATGATTTTTTTCTAATGTTAAAAAAAAAAAATCAATGTCTTCAAAAATTCAAAAATTCAAAAATTCGATCCCTGAATCAAATCGTTCACCATCCAGCCAATCAAGTTACGCTCTGTTTGTCCTGTGACCCCCGACACAGGAAGGAGGTGAAGATATGCGGTTAAGCCCACTCGGCTACGTCTCAGCTACGTCAGCTATGTCTCAGCTACGTCTCAGCTCGTCAGCTACGTCAGCTACGTCTCAGCTACGTCTCAGCTACGTCAGCTATGTCTCAGCTACGTCTCGGCTACGTCAGCTACGTCTCAGCTACGTCTCAGCTACGTCAGCTACGTCTCAGCTACCGGCAGAAACAACGATGGCGCTTCGGTGAGTAAACGGAGCGTAACTTGATTGGCTGGATGGTGAACGATTTGATTCAGGGATCGAATTTTTGAAGCCATTTCAAGAATTTTTTTACACTGAATTTTTTTAAACATTAGAAAAAATTCAGAGGAAAAAAAAATTCAGTTCTTGAAATTCAACAGCTTTTAAAATTCAAAGTCTTATTTCAACGAAAAAAAAAATTCAGTGTTTGAAATTCAAATTCAAAAGCAGATGGCACAGATTTACTTCCATATGCTTCACATTAAAATGTGAAAACGTGTTTGTCATGTTTTTTTCTTCAGAATCAATATTTTAGTTTAATAATGTGTTTTGTTCTTTCTATAACTTTCTATTCTATTTCTTTTATACAGTCTATGGTTTTATTACGTCTATGGAGGAAAATGTTTAGTTCAGTGAAAGTGACAAAAAAAAACAACCCAAAAAAACCCAAAGGTCCGTCTGCACTGAGAACAATAACTATAATGATAACTATGAATATAGTTTTATTGGAGTGGATGGAAGAGTTCAATCACACTATAACTATAACTATAACTATAACGATAGAGGAGAACGATATCTTTCAGAGAGATTTGATGAACGATAAAAACACTGACTGTCAATCACAATCCTTCCTTAGTGATTTCTTTAGAGAGGTTTGTCTCTGTTTATTAGACACTGATTCTGGAGCTTTGTTCTCTATTATAAAGTAAGAACAACAGTTAGTGGCTGTTAGTGAGCAGATCTGAGCTCAGACTGTGTCTCTGCTGCTCTGTCTTCTGCTTCTGATCATCACACTGAATCAGCTCCAACCTCTGAACTCTGCTGCTCTGCTTTTTATATCTCAGTACAACATCCAGCAACCAGCAGTCACAGTAGATTTTATGTGTACAGGCTTATTTTTATCTTGTGCAGGAGGTACATTTTATTTTATTGCTTTTATCTTTCTGTTGCGCTTCTATTGTGTTTTCTATTTATTGTGTTAATGTGCAGCACTTAATTGGAAATCTTGTGTTTGTTAAAATCCTGCTATATTAATAAAGTTGATTGGATAACAGCGAATCAATAAAGGCCAGTTGTTCCTCCGCTGTCTCGCACTCACATCACCTCAAACCCAACTGTACTCAAACCATAGACTGTATTTAAGAAACTCAAACACGGTTTCCTCTGACACGTTGAGCAGAAACATAGACAGACTGTTTACTCTCATAAAACATGCACAGTGTGTGTTCTCGTGTTGTGTGCTGGTAAAACAACACAGCTGATCAGTGAACACAACGCACTATGATTAAAAAGCACAAGCATGTTCTTCAGTCATGCCTGTGTAGTATACAGTACTACAGATACTTGTGTAAAAGCAGACGTACTGATACTACTCTTTACTCCAGTAAAAGTAAGACTTAGTTTAATGACTTAGAAGTCCCCAAATGACTTACTTTAATGAATTTCGTTAGTTTATATAATGCAGATTTGTAAAGTATTACTCCTATGAGGGTCACAGTCACAGATAATAAATTTACCATTTCATAATTGTGGTAGCAGCGGTGCAGCAGATGTAATGAAGTCCACACAGCACGCTGGATGCAAACTAATATTAAGCCTATAGTCTATTCATTATAATGTCCATGGACATAAACTGAGTTATTTTGCCTTAATAGTGATAAAGTAATACACAATAAATGGTACTGGACGCCGCTGTTTATTGGAGGATATCGTTCTCAGTGTGGACGCTCACATCGTTGTCGTCATAGTTACAGCCAGGTTTGGAGAGTAACGGATTACATTCAAAATACAAAGTACCAGTAACTTTATTCCGTTATAGTTACAGTTTTGGTGTATTCAGAATACACTTTCTTAAAAAAGATGACTTGACTGCACCACGCAGGTTGCACTGTGCGTGTACAGATGGCATCATGCACGCGCACATATGCTGCAAATCAATGAGAGCAGTTTCCACACAACACCAAATGCGTTTATGGCTTTGAAATACAGAGAACATTTTACCTACACACCTGGTAATACTGCAAGCTTTACTTACCTTCAACAAGCTCCACGTCTGATCTGAAGAAGCATCTTGAGTTAAGTTGGCTAATTAGTGTTAGCTAGCCGGTCAGGTGATGTAAATTATAATCATTGGGTGGAGAAATTAACCCGGTAACTATTAACCTCTGAAGCCTGAGAGCCGCCGGCGGGACAACAGCGCCCCCTATAGATTAAAAACGTCTCAGTGCAGTTAAACAAGCATGAATATATAATCATATGACACATGACTCACGAAATAAACGTCAAAGAAAAATCCAAACAAACTTCCCATCGTAAATGTACAACTACAAATGATGTCTTACCTTCGCTGTTTTTATGTCTGGTCGCATAATACTCCCAGTAACAGCTACTCCAACGTCTCTGGATCATTTTGAGTCGATTCAAGCTAGTTTCCGTTTATTTACATGGCATGAGGGATGAATGCCGACACAAGGTTTCTGTCGCCATCTAGTGGTTGAACTGTGCTATTGTAACAGATTTAGCCAACTGCACTACTTTCTAGAGGGCGTAAACTTGCTGCTGGAGCCCAATTTTTTCTTCATTCATCAATATTTAAGAATAAACTAAAAAAATATATTTTAATTTCTGAGCTGTGGAAATTTATAAAGGTAAAAGAAATTGAAGAATATTGACTCTTGGATGCCATTTTTCTTTAAATAGTATCAGTTGCAGGACAAAATGTACCACATTTGTTTTGTGTATTTGCAGAAGTTTTTCTCTGAAGACAGGAATAAGATCGTTCTCTAAAGCAAGTGTTAACTAAAACCATATATTACTTTACTTGAGTAATCCAAGGGAATATATTACAGATTACATTTTAGGACATGTAATCAGTAATCTGTAGCGGAATACATTATAAAAGTAACCATCCCAACACTGATTACAGTCATAGTTATCGTTCTCAGTGTGGACGCTCACATCGTCGTCGTCATAGTAACAGTCATAGTTATCGTTCGCAGTGTGGACGCTCACATCGTTGTCGTCATAGTAACAGTCATAGTTATTGTTTGCAGTGTGGACGCTCAAACCGTTGTCGTCATAGCAACAGTCATAGTTATCGTTCTCAGTGCGGACGCTCACGTCATCGTCATAGTAGCAGTCATAGTTATTGTTTGCAGTGTGGACGCTCAAACCGTTGTCGTCATAGCAACAGTCATAGTTATCGTTCTCAGTGCGGACGCTCACATCGTTGTCGTCATAGTAACGGTCATAGTTATCGTTCTCAGTGTGGACGCTCACATCGTTGTCGTCATAGTAACAGTCATAGTTATCGTTCTCAGTGTGGACGCTCACGTCATCGTCATAGTAACAGTCATAGTTATCGTTCTCAGTGTGGACGCTGACGTCGTTGTCGTCATAGTAACAGTCATAGTTATCGTTCGCAGTGAGGACGCTAACATCGTTGTCGTCATAGTAACAATCAGTTATCGTTCGCAGTGTGGACGCTGACGGCGTTGTCGTCATAGTAACAGTCATAGTTATCGTTCTGTGTGTGGACGCTCACACCGTCGTCGTCATAGTAACAGTCATAGTTATCGTTCTCAGTGTGGACGCTCACATCGTTGTCGTCATAGTAACAGTCATAGTTATCGTTCTCAGTGTGGACGCTCACATCGTTGTCGTCATAGTAACAGTCATAGTTATCGTTCACAGTGTGGACGCTCACATCGTTGTCGTCATAGTAACAGTCATAGTTATCGTTCACAGTGTGGACGCTAACATCGTTGTCGTCATAGTAACAGTCATAGCTATCCTTCACAGTGTGGATGCCCACATCGTTGTCGTCATAGTAACAGTCAGTTATCGTTCTCAGTGTGGACGCTTACACCGTTGTTGTCATAGTAACACAGTCATAGTTATCGTTCTTAGTGTGGACGCTCACATCGTCGTCATCAGAGTAACAGTCATAGTTATCGTTCTCAGTGTGGACGCTCACATCGTTGTCGTCATAGTAACACAGTCATAGGTATCGTTCTCAGTGTGGACGCTCACGTCGTCGTCGTCATAGTAACAGTCATAGTTATCGTTCTGTGTGGACGCTCACATCGTTGTCGTCATAGTAACAGTGTGGACGGACCTGAAGAGAAGTCAGTATGAGAAAGTGCAGGCGATTCAAATTCCTGATTGTTTTATTCCCGACTTTTATTCAGGCAAAATATGTTTGTGCTGCATTATTTCAGCATTTACGGTAAACTTCACTTGAACACAAACATTTCCAGGTTAGAAATCAAATATCTCCATGTTCTTGTTTTCCACAAGCTTCAACTTAAATTTCACTCCAAAGCAAAAAAAAAAAAAAAAACCCAAAACAAAAGATAAGTGCGATTATCTCTCTCTCCGTCTTTTATCCGTCTCGTATGTCTCAGTGTGATGATGTCATGAATAGTCCGTGTGTTCGGCGTCGTGCAGCTTCAGCCTTTAATCACAGCGATCGGCCTCAGTTTGATCGCTTTCTTGCTGATTCCTGCGTCGTGACACGTGTTCACGACATCCGTCACGTTTTTATACGATTCTGGAGCCTGAAGAGAAAAGAAAAGAAAAAAAAAAGCTTAAATATCGTCTTCGTTTAGGAGATTAAAACGCGTGAAGGTTTAAATTCAACACAAAGTAAAAACTAATAATCATTTAATGAGTTTCAGTAATTCTGACGTCAAACACAAATGTTGCCATAAAGCAGGAGGTCAAACATGAGGCCCGCGGGCCAGAACCGGGCCGCTATACTTCCTGTCTTCTTTTCCTTCCTTCCATCTGTCTCTCCTTCTTTCCTTCCCTCATTCTGTCCGTTCTTCTTTCCTTCCTTCTGTCCTTCCTCCCTTTCTGCCCTCCTTTCTTCCTTCTTTCCTTCCAGTCTTCTTTTCCTTCCTTCCTTCCCTTATTCAGTCCGTCCGTCCATCCTTCCTCCCTTTCCTTCCTTCATTCCATCTGTCCTTCCTTCCTCTTTCCTTCCTGTCTTCTTTTTTCCTTCTCTTTCTTCCTTCTTTCCCTCCCTTCTTTCTTTCCATCTTTCCTTCCTGTCTTCTCCTTCATTCCCTCCTTTCTTCCTTCTTTCTTACCTTCTGTCCTTCTTTCCTTCCCTCATTCTGTCTGTCCATCCTTTCTTTCTTCCTTCTTTCCCTCTTTCCCTCCCTTCTTTCTTTCCATCTTTCCTTCCTGTCTTCTCCTTCATTCCCTCCTTTCTTCCTTCTTTCTTACCTTCTGTCCTTCTTTCCTTCCCTCATTCTGTCTGTCCATCCTTTCTTTCTTCCTTCTTTCCCTCTTTCCTTCCTTACTTCTATCCTTCCCTTCTTTCCTCCCTGTCTTCTTCTCCTTCATTCCTTCTTTTCTGTCCTCCTTCCTTCCATCCTTCTTTCCCTCCCTTCTTCCTTTCTTCCATCCTTCCTCCCTTTCCCTCCTTCCTCTCTTTCTTCCCTCCTTCCTTCCATCTGTTTAATAACCCTTCCCTCATCAGATCTTGTTTGTGGCCTTTTAATATAAATAAGTTTAACCCCATTCTGCTTTAAACCAAACAACATATGAAACATTAAAATATTAACTTGTGTTTTTTTATTCTCACCTCCTCCATGACGAGTTTGGGTGAAGCCACTCTGATGGCGATTCCTTGGTCCGCCAGTTTGTCCAGAACGTCCTGGAAGTCCAAGTTCCTGCGGGACTTTGCTCGGGACAGAGCGCGACCCTGAACGACAAGACACGAGGAGAATATAACGTCAAACATCAAAAGAAAAGAAAAACAATGACTCAGACAAGTTTTAGTGTTAGAAGCAGGCGGGGAGTTCCTGTCCTCTGAAATGAAGCCAACCAGGAAGTAACTTAGAGCTGCATTCTATCAAAAGGCCACCAGGGGGCGACCGTCTCTATACAAGTCAATGGAGAAGTAACTTAGAGCTGCATTCTATCAAAAGGCCACCAGGGGGCGACCGTCTCTATACAAGTCAATGGAGAAGTAACTTAGAGCTGCATTCTATCAAAAGGCCACCAGGGGGCGACCGTCTCTATACAAGTCAATGGAGAATTCACCAACTTCTCACTTGATTTCTAACCTCAGTAAACGTTTTCAAAATGTGTTTATGGTCTCAATCGCTAGTTTAAAGCCTTCTTCAATGCAGTATGATGTTCATTTGGGACATTTTGGCCTCCCTGATTTTATATGTGACGATAAAGCAGGGTATGCATTAGGGCGTGGCTACGTCCTGATTGACAGGTTGATTGACCAATGTCCTCGAGATCCAGCCCTCGCAACCATAGCAACCTCCCCGCTCCGCCTATGGCCCCGCCTCAAGATGCTGGAGCTTTGTTCTCAAAATAAAACCTTGTAACTCATCCTGTCACGGTCGTGTGCAAAGACACAGCAAGGTATAGTTTTGCTCTTCAGACTGTAAATCATGTGACAGAGATGATAAAGTAACTCGTACCGCTCCGTGACACGTGGTGCCGAATGTTTCCGTCATGCCCTGTTCGGTTCCTGTGAGGACGTAGCTGCAGGTTCCCATCGTTCCTCCGATCAGCACCGGCTGACCTGTGAGCTGAGACACAAACACACAAACACACATAAACACACTCGGTTCAAACCTCCAGCAGCACGTTGACGACGCTTTTTATCGTTGTTCAATGAGACAAACAGACACATCAGGGTCGTAACACAAACATCACATCATAATACAAATATAAGGATCAAGTAAAATACCATCTTCCACTTTTCCCACTATTTAACCTTTGTACCCTAATATTTTTTGCTGGCACATTTACCACTTTGGACAAAAGGGTCCAACGTGTTTGATGCCATGAAAAAGGCCCCTTACACTAACCTTTGAGCTGCTACCTTCCGATTATTATCTGCCCCTTTTTAAACTTGTACTTTAATTACTCGCCTTTTTTTTTTAACATGACTGTGAGAGAATGCACAAGAATTTCAATGTGCCTGTGCTGTATTGTATTTATGCAAATGGCAATAAACTCTATTCTATTCTATTCTATCCCTGATGGAGAAGCAAAATAAAAAACAAGTTGAGTCAAGTAGTGCTAGAACTGTATAATGGAAAAGCCCCAAAATTGTCCGTCTCTTTTACTCAGGCAGGATATTTGTCTCTCATCTCTCCCTTCATACCTCCCAGTTTAAAACGTCTGCTGTAAGAGTCTGATCTTTGTGTTCATGTCTACCTAAAGTCCCATTTATAAAGGACTCGTCTACAGTGTGTGTGAGAAGTGAGGACCTGGTAGTCGACGGGGATGAGCGGGTGGTGCGGAGGGAAAGCTCTGGTGGAGCCTTTGCGGTGAATCAGGAGAGTCTTCTGCTTCCCGTCCACCATGTGCTCCTCCACTTTGGCGATGTTGTGCGAGACATCGTAGATAACGTGCATGTCCAGGTCGTCTGGCGTCGTACCGAACACTTTAGAGAAGGCCTGACACGTTAAAGAAAGAAACAAACTATGGTTAGCGTGGACAGAGACGGAGAGCTGTGATGTAAAGGTGCAAAGGTGCAAAGGTGTAAAGATGTAAAGATATAAAAGGTGTAAAGAAAAAAAAATGTAAAGGTGTAAAGCCCAATTTCCACTGGGTTTCGTCAGTGGAGCGTTACAGCTGTGCCATGGTGACCGGAGCTGATAGGTGCCTCTATAATCAGTGTTTCCACCGGCAGCGTCTCAGCAGCTATCAATCCGCAGCATTTATATTTTTGACGGAGCCGTTTCTAACTCCCGACAAGCTCAACAGAGCAGATGGCACCAGACAGGAAGTCAGACACAGAATCGGCATAATAATAAAACTTATGTCTTTCAAAATAAAACAACCCGTGCAGCCTCCCGATCGTATTTCAACCACAAACAGGAATAAAACAGTCAGATAAAGAGACCGTCTAGCTACGTAGCTACTGACACATGACATCAGCACAAACATCTAAGAAAATTACCAAATCAACTAAATTTGAGCAAGTTAACAAAAGCGGGGCGTTTCGTTGTGCTGCTACTACAGTAATTACTGTAGACTAGCTACTACAGTAATTACGGTAGACTAGCTACTACAGTAATTACTGTAGACTGGCTACTACAGTAATTACGGTAGACTAGCTACTACAGTAATTACGGTAGACTAGCTACTACAGTAATTACGGTAGACTAAAGGCACTCGTTCGGGTTTGATTGGGCTGCCGTAATTACTGTATTAACAGTGCAACTTCATTTTAAAAGGCAGATTTCTCTCCCAGAGCTCCGCTGCTGTAACGCTCCCGGTGTGAGCTGACACCAACAGAGGACAGAGATAAACCGTGGCGCTGACGGACCCGGTGGAAATCCCCAGTAAAGTTGTAAAGATATAAAGATATAAAGATATAAAGGTATAAAGGTATAAAAGATATATAAAGGTATAAAGGTGTAAACATGCTGCACCTGTCTGGTGAGGAAGGTCATGGACGAGCGGTTGACCCAGGCGTAGTTTCCTGCGGCTGCCATTCCCTTCAGATAGTCCTGACCCTCCTGAGAGTTGATGCGAGCGCACGCCAGCTGACGGTCGTTCACTATGATCTTGTCTCTTTTCATGGCCTTCTCCATGGCAACCAGGGCGTCTGTCAACAAGTAGCGTGTTGGTTACATCCACATTATTATTATTTCAGTTAACATTCAATTAGATCTGTCTGTTTCTGCTCTCTCTCAACCTCAAACCAGTCGAAGCAGAGGTTTACATTCATTACGGTAAACTGCTAATATTACATTCATTACGGTAAACTACTAATATTACATTCATTACTGTAAACGTACTACCGTATTTTTCGGATTAGAAGTCGCTCCGGAGTATAATTATGCAATCTTCATTCTTGTTTATTTATTATATTAATGCACTTTGAAGTCACGTTCATATTTATTTATTTTTTCTTTTTCTTTACTTATTTATTTATATTTATTTATTTTTTCTTTTTCTTTCTTCTTTATCTCTGCACTAAATGTCACCTGATTTGTATTTTTGGATGTACTGTTGTGTGTTATATGTGCCTTGTAAGGTGACCTTGAGTGCTTTGAAAGGCGCCTTTTAAATAAAATGCATTATTATTATTATTATTATTATTATAAGTCTCACCAGCCGAAAATGCATAATAAAGAAGGAACAAAAAATATATATAAGTCGCATTTTTTGGGGAAATTTATTTGAAGCAGAAAACGGAGCTTCAACACCTGTCAGAACAAGAGGGGCGGCTATTGTCTGGACTACTGAAAAAAGTGATGACTGATTTAAAACTTGTGAATTATCTTACAATTGTTTCGTTTACTTCGTAATTTCTGCCCATTTTTCAACACGTTTTTGTTCATGACTTTTGCCTCACATAAGCCGCGTTTCCACTGCAGGAGTTCCTGGTAAAAGGAGGGGGTAGGAACTTCTACAGGGACCGTCCTCTCGCTCGGCCCTCTCAGTGGCCCTGTCTCCACTGCAGAGTAGGACCCCTCGGTGACATCATGAGTTTTGATCGCCACGTAATCGTTGTGCGATTACAAACCCCCTCTGAATCTCTTCGGTATCATAGACGGCAATCAATGCCTGCACCTCATCATCGGTCCATTAGTCGTACATCTTCTTGCTGTTTTCTTGTTGTTTACAGCGGTGTCTGCGAGGCTAATGTCTGCGAGGCTAATGTCTGCGAGGCTAATGTCTGCGAGGCTAATGCTTCCCTTCTGCTGGATTTTAAAAATGCTGGTTGTTTTGGTGCTTTCTGATGGTGTCAGAGCTGCTCTAGGTTTAGCCAGTCAGTGCCGGGTTAACCTTGAGCCCCACCTAAGAGCTTTTCAGGGCCAAACGGAGTACCTACCCTGGAGTAGGTACTCCG
>JAJDFG010000851.1:67500-70028 GCA_021039105.1 Scomber colias
CCAGCAGTTACTGTTGATTTTATCCAGATACTGCAGCTCATCATTATAACTCCTGCTCATTGTTCTGGTACAAACCGGCTGTTTCTGCCGTTAAACTCTCCGTTAAAACCGGCTGCTCTGTGCCAGGTGCCAACAGTCACGGTTCTACGGCGGCCTGCGAGTTATTAAAAAAGCGTTTAATAATTTCTTATGACGCAGTTACTTTTCCAAACTAAAATGCAACTTAGGATATTTAAAGTTACATTTGCGGGTGAAACACGACAGCGGATGTTATTATGGTGATTTTACAAAAGTTAACTGTTATTAATAATAGTCGAAGCATTATTTTAAACACTACATTCAGCTCGCCGTAGTTGTAGTCAAATAATGACGTTAGGTTCGCTGGAGACCACCGGAACAGAGCCGGAAATGAGGTGTCAGGCCTCCAAAGCAAAAGCATAAAACGTGTGTGTGTTTTTTTTTTTTTTTTTGTCACTTAAATTTTTATTGACAAATGAACAGAAGTAAATGCAAATACAATCAACTATAACAAAAGCTGCCTGGGAATACAACTTATTCTTACTATTTTATGGGTTAGAGTATTTCATCAGTTACTATTCCTGTCCGATATCGTCTTGAATCTTGTATAGTGTCCATTTCTCCCACTTCTTGTCCAGTTGAGCTTCTTGTAGCCTCAGTATGTGTGTCAGTTTTTCCATTAAAAATATTTCTTCCACAATTGACAGCCACTGGTCTTAAAACGTGTGTGTTTTAAATAATAATAATAATAATGATAAAAAAAAATAATACTTTACTCCATAAATATGTCCATGCAACTAAAAACCAAACAAAAATATAATTAAACACAAGACAACACAATAACAAGACAGTCTACATATATAAAGAGTTAAGGCTGGACTAATGCCATCATAATTTAATTTATTGACTCATTAACTTCCTTAACACTGCATAAAAGGTGGAGACACTGTTAAAACCAAACATGTGACTAGCACTCGTTCATCTTGGAAGCTTAAGCAGAAATCTAAATGCATAAATACATTATAGATATTACATATAGGCTACATTAATACATTTCATATATAAACTTAGCACAAAAAGTAAGGACACAGGTGTGTTTGGGAGAGTATTTCTTTATTATAATAATGCTTCTTGGTAATAAATCTTATACGGTTGGAAAGGCAAGGCAGTTTTATTTATATAGCGCATTTCATACCCAATGGCAACTCAATGTGCTTTACATAAAATAGAAAAACATGTAATTTGAGAAACTTAAAACATACAATTACCCCCACCCCCACCCCCACCCCCCCATAATAAAAACAAAGTACAAAAAAATAGAAAGACATAAATAAAATGATTGCAGCATAAAATAATAAATTAGCTTTAAAATCATTAAAAGGACATAGAGTGCAAATGAAAGATTAAAATGTAAAGTGCTTTAAAAGAGCTCAATCATAAGCTCAGGAGAAGAGAAATGTTTTTAACCTGGATTTAAAAGTGTTCACAGTTTGGAAAGCCTGTTTATTTCCCTTTTAAATGGAGCCACATTAGTAAGGAACATGCATTTTATTGCTTTTATAGATTATCAATGTTTCATTTATGTCTTAAGTTGTTTTTAATTTTCTTAAATGTTCTTATCTTATTCTCTTCTCCTGAGCTTATGATTGAGCTCTTTTAAAGCACTTTACATTTTAATCTTTAATTTGCACTCTATGTCCTTTTAATGATTTTAAAGCTATTTATTATTTTATGCTGCAATCATTTTATTTATGTCTTTCTATTTTTCTGTACTTTGCCTTGCCTTGCCTTATGGCTCAGGGAGTGTTCTCTACATTTCGTTATATTGTTGTCTAACCCTCAATATAATGACAATAAAGCTGCTGCTCATCCCACAAATGCATTTATTTATTTATTTATTTTTAGAAACACTAAAAACTATTTATGAAATATATGAAGGGGGCAAAAGCCACAATGAAATGTGAAATGCACAATGTAGAGCCCAGTTTGATGAAATATATGAAAGTGACAGACAGTGATTCAATGACGGATGTGAGAGATATAAAGTCCAGTTTGATGTTTTCTTTGGGTGTAAAAAAGAAAAAAAAAGAAAAAAAAGTCGCTGCAATAAAGGTTTTATTTTTGAAAGTGTTTACCGGAAATATATGAAGGAGACAGAAGCTACAATTTAATGTGAAATGCGCACAAGTAATCCAATATAAAGCCCGGTTTTATGTTTGATTTTGTTTGTTTGTTGTTTTTTTTAAAGTCGCTGCAATAAAGTTTTTATTTTGAAAGTGTTTACCGGAAATATATGAAGGAGACAGAAGCTACAATTTAATGTGAAATGCGCACAAATAATCCAATATAAAACCCGGTTTGATGTTTGATTTGTTTGTTTGTATTTTTAAAGTCGCTGCAATAAAGTTTTTATTTTGAAAGTGTTTACCGGAAATATATGAAGGAGACAGAAGCTACAATTTAATGTGAAATGCGCACAAGTAATCCAATATAAAACCCGGTTTGATATT
>JAJDFG010000852.1:5000-57500 GCA_021039105.1 Scomber colias
TTTTCTCCCTCCTACCTTCCTCCTTTCCTTCCTTCCTTCCTTCCTCCGTCCTTTCTCCTTTCTTTTCTCCCTCCTACCCTTCTTCCCTCGTTTCCTCCCTCCTCCTTCTCTCTCTTTTCCTCCCCCTTCCTTCCTCTTTTCTTTTCTCCCTCCTACCTTCTTCCCTTCCTTCCTTCCTCCCTCCCCTCCTTCTTCCATCCTTCTTTCTTCCTCCCTTCCTCCCTTGACTTGAGAACAACAGGAGGGTTAATCTGCATGTATTACTTTTTTTTCTATGATTCAAATCTACTAAAAAACTCTTTAACATAAATATCTGCAACAGCGGAGAGTGAAAAAAGGTGAAGTAAAAGGAAGTGTGGACTTCCTGTTCCTCTATTAAAATGAAAGTAGTTCAGTCTAAATGAGGCCGACAGTTTGTGTTTAAAGCCAATTTTATTTTATTTTATTTTATTTCATATTTCAAGTTTGGTGCTAAGTTGTTTTATCCTGAGACACTCTGAACATATGAATATTGATGCGAGGAGAAACACTCATTTAGCAGCTTTGTGAGGCAGAAACACCACACCACATCACACACACACACACACACACACACACACACACACACACACCTGAATGGGAAGTCATTTCAACCCTGGCTTAAGAACAGTTAAAGTCAGATAAGAGGATGAACTCTTGCATATTATTATGAATTAAATATATTTTCTAGTTTAGGGACTGTTGGGTCATCAATCGCTGAAGTCATCACGTCTCCGTTTCTTTCATCTGTTTTTATGTAAAAGTAAAAAATAACCAGCAAATATCTCAAGATTATAGAAAATGAGGTTCATTAATAACCCTCCTGTTGTCCTCGAGTCAGGAAGGGAAGGGAGGGAGGGAGGGAGGGAGGAAGGAAGGGAGGGAGGGAGGAAGGAAGGAAGAAGGAAGGAAAGGAGGGAGGAAGGAAGGAAGGAAGGGAGGAAGGAGTAAGGAAGGACAGGAGGGAGGAAGGTTGGAGGGAGAAAAGAAGAGGAAGGAAGGAAAGAAGGAAGGGAAGAGGGTTTTCTTTTCCTTCTTCCCTTTCTTCCATCTTTCCTTCCTTCCTGTCTTCTTCTCCTTCTTTCTTCCCTCTTTTCTTCTCCTTCCTTCCTTTCTTCTGTCCATCCTTCCTTCCTTCCGTCCTTCCTTCTTCCCTTTCTTCCTTCTTTCCTCCCTTCCTTTCCCTCCTTCCTTCATTCCTTCTTTTCCTTCCGTCCTTCCTTCCTTCTTCCTTCCCTTCCTTCCTACCTCAACAAA
The DNA here is from genome assembly GCA_021039105.1 of Scomber colias. Classification (NCBI taxonomy): domain Eukaryota; kingdom Metazoa; phylum Chordata; class Actinopteri; order Scombriformes; family Scombridae; genus Scomber; species Scomber colias. The sequence continues at coordinate 6,276 of JAJDFG010000852.1, forward strand.
TAAACCTAAAACTGAATATAGTGAATAAATATGATAAATCTTAAACTATCATTTAATGAATCATGATAATTAATAGTGTTTTATTGTATTTAGATGCTATTTCTCGTCTTATTCATGTAAATAACAAACATTACTTTGAGCTTCACATGTTTTTATCATTTTCTGGCGTTAAAAGGACCAAACTATGAATCCACAGAGCAACATGTAGCTTCATCAATGATAACAAGCATGAATAATAACTTACAGGTGCACATCTATTTAAGCTACAACAGCTGTTATACTGTCAGCAGATTTTTTTTTATTTCACTATTACAAATGAAATCATGTCTAGAATTAAAAAGATATATATATATATAAATAAAATACTCCAGATTTTTATTTTTATGACCTGGAAAAAAGTGGGTTGTTACAGCAGGACTCAGACAGAAACCCCTCAGCGGAGAAAACACGCTCTCTTTTTCTGTGTGACCTTATTCCCTCTTCTCACTCAGCTGCTTGTCCTTGCACACACGCACACACACACACACACACACACACAGAGTCAGACACACACACACACAGAGTCAGACACACACACACACCACAGACACTCAGAGTCAGGACACACACACACACACACACACACACACACACACACACACACACACACACACACACAAACTGTTGCTGCTTCGTCGTCGTCGTCTGAGAATCATCAGGAGACGACTCGCTTCAGGGACAAAGAGGAGAGCAGCCGGCTGTGCTAAATCAGAACCAAATTCAGCCCTAAACACGTGTGTGTGTGTGTGTGTGTTGTGTGTGTGTGTGTGTGTGTGTGTGAGCATGCACAAAGAGCAGAGAGAGAGAGAGAGAGAGAGAGAGAGAGAGAGAGAGAGGAGGGGAATGCATCTTTAAAATGGATCACAGCTCCTCTCTCGCTCCTCCTTCCAGCTCCCACGAGGTAACAGACAGACAAAGGAAGCTTGGCCCTGGACTCAGCATTTCTCATAATAATCAACATTTCAAAATAAAATCACTAAAATAAAAAAAAATTAAAAATCACCTCTTCTTCTTCTCTTCTCATGACACTGTTTCTTTCTCTTTCTCTCTCTCTCTCTCTCTCTGTCTCTCCCTCCACATGGCTCTTGCTGACCTAGTCCTCTGCTTGCTGTGACATTGACATATTTACACTATTGCGTGCTATATTTAAGCCCACAACTGAATCCTGCAGCTTTTTTCCACTCGCTGAATCACATCTCCGCCCCTGAAACCTGCGGCTGACTTACAGCAGCTTAACAGCAGAGACCTACATACTGCTCTACTGTACATGGGACTGTATGATGATATCATAATAATAATAATAATTATTATAATAATGAGTTTTTATTAACCCTCCTGTTGTCCTTGAGTCAAGGAAGGAAGGATAGAAAATATGAAAGGAAGGAAGGAAGGAAGGAAGGAAGGAAGGAAGGAAGGAAGGAAGGAAGGGAGGGAAAAAATGGAAGGATGGAAGGGAAGGAAGAAGGAAGGAAAGGAGGAAGGGAGGATGGAAGGGAGGAGGAGGATGGAAGGAAGGAAAGGAGGAAGGAAGGATGGAAGGGAGGAAAAAGGAAGGGAGGAAAAAGGAAGGGAGGGAAGGAAGGACGGAAGGAAGGGAGGGAGGGAGGGGAGGAAAGGAAAGAAGGAAGGGAGGAAGGAAGGAAAGAAGGACAGAGGAAAGAAGGAAGGAAGGAGGGGAGGGAGGAAAGGAAAGGAAAGAAGGAAGGGAGGAAGGAAAGAAGGACAGAGGAAAGAAGGAAGGAAGGAAGGGAGGGAGGGAGGGAGGGGAGGGAGGGAGGGAGGAGAAAAGGAAAGGAAAGAAGGAAGGGAGGAAGGAAAGAAGGACAGAGGAAAGAAGGAAGGAAGGAAGGGAGGGAGGGGAGGGAGGGAGGGAGGAAAGGAAAGGAAAGGAAAGAAGGAAGGGAGGAAGGAAAGAAGGACAGAGGAAAGAAGGAAGGGGGGAAGGGAGGGGGATGAAAAGAAGGAATGAAGGAAAAATGGATTATTATATATTATTAAATAATCAATGACACAATTATTTGATTATTAAAATTGTTGCATGCTGTTTTTTACTTTAATTAACTACTTAATTAAATCAATTAATTGTTTCAGCTCCCGTCTATATTAGGATCTTCCCCCCTAATGTTCCTTCCTTCCTCTTTAGGGTTAAAAAAAATGATCTTTACATTCATTTAAGTGATAATTCATCTTTTTTTGTACAATTAATTAATTCAAATAAGAATAAAACCTAATAAAGGTACATCATGATTTCCCAAATCACTTCACCTTCTTTCTTTATTAATGATTTAAACTAATTGATTATGAAACCTTTAATCCTTCCTATCAATAAATTAACTCAATCTTGTTATAATAACCTTAACATGGTTTTATTTTTTTTAGATTTCCTTTTAATGACACAGAGGAAAACCAGATGTGAGTAAACCGCTGCTCTCCGCTCACACACACACACACACACACACACACACACTCAGTGCTTCATTACTGTCTTTCATTTCCTCGTCCTCACACACCAGCTCATCACCGGCTCATCAGGAGGATTTTAAAGCTCCTCACACTTTAATTGCTCCTCACATTTTTCGGCAATCGTGACAAAAAGAAAAGAGAAACGGACATGAGGCTTCTTCTAACAGCTACAAGCCTGAATGTGTCTGCAGGATTGTGGGGTAATGAGAATAGTTCAATGGATTCACGCAAATTTAGCTCTTATAATGCAGGAAACGGACCACACACACACACACACACACACACACACACACACACACACACACACACACACACACACACACACACACACACACTAACAGAGATGTGTGTTAATGTTCAACCAGCGTCTGCAGGACGACAGACGGTCCGACCTCTGGCCTGGACAACACACCGCTGAGCTAAATAAATAATTAAATAATAATAAAAACATTATTTAAAGATTATTGCAAAAGATTATTTTAGTATATATATATATTTTTTACACAATACACGCAGAGCAAAATAAAATAAAAAAAGAATAAAAGAATTATAAAAAAAAATTTAAAAACACACTTTGAGCAAAATACATAAAATAATAATTTCAATTCATTTCAATAATTAAAAAAAAATATATTATATTAATTTTATTTTTTAATTTTTTATTAAATTAAATACAAATTAAATTATTTATTTAATTATTATTTTTTATTGATTTTGCTCCATACTTATTTTGCTTTTTTTTCATTTTTTATATTTTCTATTAAATTAAATATATATTAAATTATTTTTTTTAAATTATTATTTTTATTTATTTTGCTCCAAGTGTGTTGTTTTTTAAAAAAAAATATTTAAATTTTTTTTTTTTCATTATTTATTTTTATATTTACTTTTTATATATATAAAAATTTAAAAATAACACACTTGACTCTCTCTCTGCTCTCTCCTGCTAGCTCATACAGACAAACTTTAAATGACTTTAACTTGAAGGCAAACAAACATGAACCTCTGGCTACAACATAAACCTACATCATCTGAAGAGAAACTGGCTCTGATTTAAAAAAAGCGAAGAGAGGACGAGTTTCAGGCTCCAAATATATCCCCGGCTCCAATTTAACAACAGTGAATGAAGCCGCTCGTGTAAAATGTTTCGCTGCTGCATGTTTTATCAACTGATGTTACAAAAGGTCAAAAGGTCAACTTTAAGTCACACAGCAGCCATGGAGAGAGAGAGAGAGAGAGAGAGAGAGAGAGAGAGAGAGAGGAGAAGAGAGGAGAGAGAGAGAGAGAGAGAGTATAAGTGTGTGTGTGAGAGAGAGAGAGAGAGAGAGAGAGAGTATAAGTGTGTGTGTGAGAGAGAGAGAGAGAGAGGAGAGAGAGAGAGAGAGAGAGAGACTGATTCAGCACGTTACTCTCCTCCAACTTCATATATACAACTGAAGCTGCTCAGCATCTCCTTACTTCCTCCATCCCTCCTTACTCCTTTCCTTCCTTCCTTCCTTCCTCCCTTCTCTCCTTACTTCCTCCCTCCCTCCTTACTCCCTCCCTTCCTTCCTCCCTTCCTTACTTCCTTCCTCCCTCCCTCCTTACTCCTTTCCTGACTTCCTCCCTCCCTCCTTACTCTTTTCCTTCCTTCCTTCCTCCCTCCCTTCCTTAGTCCTTTCCTTCCTTCCTTCCTTCTTCCTTCCTCCCTCCCTTCTTACTCCTTTCCTTCCTTCCTTCCTGCTTTCTTCCCTCCCTCCCTCCCTCCTTTCCTTCCTTCCTTTCCTCCCTCCCTCAAACATTTCTCACACAGCAGACATGAAGAGAGATAAAGCACAAGACTGATTCTCCTCCAACTTCACGCTGCTCAGCATCTCCTTACTTCTCTCCCTCCCTACTCCTTACCTTCCTTCCTTACTCCCTCCTTCCTCCTTTCCTTCCTTCCTTCCTTCCTCCTCTCCTTACTTCCTTCCTCCCTCCCTCCTTTCCTTCCTCCCTTTCTTCTCTCCTTACTTCCTTCCTGCCTCCCTCCTTACTCCTTTCCTTCCTTCCTCTGCTGAAGCATTTAAAGGGTTATTCCCCCAATTCTGCAGAATGACTTTCCAGGCCCAGAGCTTTACGTCCATCTTTACCATGAACAGCTGATATCATTATTACTGTACAGCTGTCTGCTCAGCCTGAAAAAACTAAAACACAACACAACAGCTTTGCACCCCCCGCTAACACCCGACTCTGACTGACACTAATTGAGATACGAAAAACTGAAACTCAGCAGATCGGCTTTAAAAACACACACACACACACACACACACACACACACACACACAGTGAGAGATGACAAACTACACCTACAGAAAATACAACATAAGGAGCGAATCCTAACTCTGGTTTCCTTTAGTGTGAAACAGGAAGAGCAGAGCTACTCAGACACAGATCTCACGACGAGGAGGTCGACTTAATAAATGTCTACAGCATTAAAAGATCCAGTCAGGTTGTGTTAGATGATGTTTGAGTATAAAAACTTCTGGACATGAACAGGAAGTCTAACATCTTCACTGTGTAACCACGGTAACATAACATCAGTATAATGAATACTATAAATACTACTAAAACCTACTACTTCTACTACTACTATTAATACTACAAATACTACAACTGCTAATATTACTACTACTAGTACTACTACTACTAAGTACTAACTAATACTACCAATACCACTATTACTACTACTACTAATACTACTGCCAGTACTACTACAACTACTACTAATACTACCAATACTACTATTAATACTACAAATACTACAACTGCTAATATTACTACTAGTACTACTACTACTACTACTACTACTATTAATATTACTACTAGTACTACTAATACTACCAATACTACTATTACTACTACTACTACTATTAATACTACTACTAGTACTACTACTACTAATACTAATACTACTAATACCAGTACTACTACTACTACTACTATTAATACTACTACTAGAGTACTACTACTAATACTAATACTACTAATACCAGTACTAATATTACTACTACTACTAATACTACTACTGCCAGTACTACTACTACTACTAATACTAATACTACTACTACTATTAATACTACTATTACTACTACTACTAATACTACTACTACTAATACCAAGTACTATTACTACTACAACTAACTAATTACAACGACAACAACTACTAGTACTAGTAATACTACTACAACTATTATTACTACTACTACTACTTTAGTATTCAGTATTAGTATTCTATTACGTAGATTATATTATTATTATATTATATATTATATTATATTATATTATTATATTCCAGCAGCTGTTTGACAGTAAATGAAGCTCAGTGGTCTTTAACTTCCCTCGAGCAAAGTGATGAACACATATTTTATCAGTGCAGTCATCTTGAAATTATCATTCTTCACTCATTCATTCATTCTATCCTCAATCCTCCACTGAGGGTTGCCGCAGCAGCTTGGAATCAAACCTGTGACCCTTTAATGAACCTGATGAAGCCAACGAGGAGGAAGCAGTGATTTAAGTTTCCGATCATCAGGAGCCAGACCGTGATATTTAATAACATCCTGAACATACATGCACCTGTTCTCCTCTAAACACTTCAGACGTTAAATATAAATAAAGGTTTTAGTATCAAAACATCAGAGAAGGTTGGAAAGAGCAAGCGGGAGTAGCCTTCCTTCCTTACTCCTTTCCTTCCTTCCTTCCTTCCCTCCTCCCTCCTTCCTTACTCCTTTTCTTCCTCCCTTCCTTCTCTCCTTATTCCCTTACTCCTTTCCTTCCTTCCTTCTTCCTTCCTCCTTTCCTCTCTCCCTCCCTCCTTCCTCCTTTCCTTACTTCCTCCCTTCACTCCTTTCCTTCCTTCCTTCCTCCTTTCCTCCTCCCTCCTTCCTCCTTTCCTCCTCCCTCCTTACTCCTTTCCTCCTCCCTCCTTACTCCTTTCCTTCCTTCCTCCTTTCCCCCCCCCCCTCCCTCCTTTCCTTCCTTCCTTCCCTTCCTTACTCCTTTCCTTCCTTCCTCCTTTCCCTCCCCCCCTCCCTCCTTACTCTCTCCCTTCCTCCCTTTCCTTCCTTCTTTCCTTCCTTCCTTCCTTCCTTCCTTCCTTCCTCTCCTGTCTAAACACTTAACGTTAACACATAACGTTTCATATAAATAAAGGTTTTTAGTATCAGAACATCAGCGACGTTTGGAAAGAGCAGTGATTATATTTATTGTAGACGGAGCGGAGCAGCTGTTGGGTTTAACGAGACACTTTGATTCAGATGTTCAATAATCGATTGTTTTATATTTAACGTAACGATCTTCTTTCCTCTTGATGACAGTTTGGATCTTATTCTTAACCTTCCTGTCGTCCTCCCGGGTCAAACTGACCCCGTCTCTTTTGACTGTTCCTTCTTTCCCTCCCTTCTTCCTTCCTCTTTCTTTAATTTTTCCTTCGTTCTTCCCCTCCTTCCATACTTCTTTTCCTCAATTCCTTCCTTCCTTCCTTCTCTCCTTACTTCCTCCTCCTCCCTCCCTCCCTCCCTCCTTACTCCTTTCCTTCCTTCCTCACTCCCGTACTCCTTTCCTTCCTTCCTCCCTACCTTCTTCCCTCCTTTCCTTCCTTCCTCTTCCTTCCTCCCTCCCTCCTTACTCCTTTCCTTCCTTCCTTACTGCCTTCCTCCCTCCCTCCCTCCTTCCCTCCCTCCTTACACCCTTTCCTTCCTTCCTTTTCTTCCCTCCTTTCCTTACTTCCTTCCTCCCTCCCTCCTTACTCCTTTTCTTCCTCCCTTCCTTCTCTCCTTACTTCCTTCCTCCCTCCCTCTCTCCTTCCTTCCTTACTCCTTTCCTTCCTTGACCTGAGGACAACAGGGAGGGTTAAAAACAGTCTTTTATATTAAATGTGATATAACTTCAGCCAAAAAAGCTTCTAAAAACTCTATGGTTTACTTCATAAATTGGCGCTCAGCTGAAGCTTTGAACTTCAACGTCAAACTTTTAAACATTTTTAAATGTATTAGTCACCTGCTCTTACTTCACATCTCCTCATCTGATGCCAAAATACTTCAAACACAGCAGATGCATCGAATCCTAGCTGCTTCTTTTTTTTCCAAAAACAATTATTCTGGATGTTGGGGGGGGGTTTGGCTTCTTGACTCATTTTTAAAGTTAAGACTGAAAACCTCAATGAGAAGGTAATTAATCCACTGAGCAGGCAGAGCGGGTATGAAACACCTGCAACTAAAATGATATATAATTAATGTTAAGTTGGTTTTAAAGTTAGTTATTAAAACAAGTTTCAGATTAGTTATTAGTTATAAAAAGGCCAAAACGTCATTAACTTTCATTTTCTGCTTCATAAAAGCAATTACTGTAAAAAGTTGAGTTTATAATATTAGTTTTATTGTTTAATTACATATTTTACTGGAAGTGTGTCCTTTACCTTTATATGTTTTATTTCCACCTGTAAACAAACTGAAGAAAAGTATATTTAAGCTTCGTGTCATCCTCCTGACCCGTCTGTGTTGGCTGTTCCTTCTTTCCTACCATCCCTCCTTTCCTTCCTCCTTCCTTCCTTCCTCCCTCCCTCCCCTCCCTCCCTCCCTCTTTTCCTTCCTTCCTCCCTCCCTCCTTTAAACCCTTTTGTCCATCCTTCCTTCCCTACTATCTTCCTTCCTTCCTTCTTTCGTCCGTTCCATCTGTCCTACCTTCCATCCTCCTTCCCCTTCCATCCCTCTTTCCTCCCTCCTTCCCCTTCCTTCCTCTCTTCCCTTCCTTCTTTCTCCCTTCCTCCCTCCCTCCTTTCCTTCCCTCCTTCCTCCCTCCCTCCCTCCCTCCCTCCTTCAACCTTTTGTCCATCCTTCCTTCCCTACTATCTTCCTTCCTTCCTTCTTTCGTCCATCCGTCTGTCCTACCTTCCATCCTCCTTCCCTTCCATCCCTCTTTCCTCCCTCCTTCCCTTACTTCCTCCTTCCCTTCCTTCTTTCTCCCTTCCTCCCTTCCATCCTTCCTCCCTCCCTTCCATCCTTTCCTTCCTCCTTCCTCTCTTCCTTCCTTGACTCGAGGACAACAGGAGGGATAAAAAGGTAAAAATACATATTCACATATAACAAAGTAAAAGCTGAAATGAACCATCAAAGAGCATATTAACACTATATTCAATAACTTTCAGGGTCACTTTGGTACATTTTATATTTTAAAACTCTAAACTTTCCAATCATTGAAGAAGCTGAATAACATAAATATTAATTCCTGCTTCCACTTTTTGTCACATCTGACTAATTATTATTATTATTTGTAAGAACCTGGAGTCTTTGTTCAGATGAGATGAACAACATGCTCACAGCTTTGAAGCTTTGAAGCTGCTAAATACATTTATTTCTTTGTTGTGACATAAATAATAATTAAGACCAAACGCAGACATCTGTTGAACTATTCACTTCCTCTTTTTTTTTAAATTTTGCCTTTTCTTCTTTTCTTCTTTTCTTTTTGGCAGATATAATATCTGCAGAAACAGTCTGAACACAGATTTGTCTCGTCAAAGATTCTCAATTGGATTCAACTTCCTGTCGTCCTCCCGGGTCAAAGTAACCCCGTCTGTTCTGACTGTTCCTTCTTTCCTTCCTTCCTTCCTTCTCTCTGTCCCTCCTTCCTTCTCTCTTCCCTCCTTCCTTCCTTCACCTACCTTCACCCCTTCCTTCTGTCCTTCCATGCTCCCTCCTTCCTTCTTTCCTCCCTCCCACCATCCTTCCTTCCATCCATTGTTTCCCTCCCTTCCTTCTTTCCTTTCCTCACTTCCTTCCTCCCTCTCTTCTTTCCTCCCTCTCTCTTTCCTCCCTCCTTCCTTCTCTCTTTCCCTTTCCTTCCATAAACATAAACATCACTGAGCCTTAAACCGTTTTGCCGTCATCTATCTTTAGTTTTTTGGGGTAAACCTGCTGACTTCATGCTGACTCTAACTGCTTTTAGTCCAGAATAGACCTGAATCCATCCATCCATCCATCCATCCATCCCTCGCTCCCTCGCTCCCTCCGTCCCTCCATCCATCCATCCATCTATCCATCCATCCATCCCTCCATCTATCATCCCTCCAGACCAGTTTCCTCGTCACCTGCAGCTGATGAAAAACTCCTGACAGTGTGATGCTGCCACCTCTGTGTGTGTGTGTATGTGTATATGTGTGTGTGTGTGTGTGTGTGTGTGTGTGTGTGTGTGTGTGTTGTGTGTGTGTGTGTGTATATATATGTGTGTATTTTTGGGTTTACGCCACACATACTGTTTCACACCAAAGGCCAAAAAAAGAGGATCTTCTCCCACATGACTGAAGCTAACAGTAAACAGGATTCTTCTCATCACTCATCTAATAGTTGTCCTGTAGGGCTGACGTCCATTAACCCAATATTTTCCTCCTTTGACAGAATTTTTAAACAATAACAAAGAAATCTGAAGAGTACACGATCATAGGGCTGGGTGATATGGGGCAAAATCAAATATCACAATATTTTAGACCAAATACTTCGGGCGCGGGAATCACTATACGATATCACACTAATACTTGTGTCACAATACAATATTACTGCATTTTTAACTTTATTGTGATATGCTGTTGTCTATATACTGCAACTCATTACCTTTTTTTACCTGTAAATTATGTCTCAGAAGGAAAAAAAACTTTCATTTGCAATTTCTATAATAATAATAATTTCTAAAAATAAAATTTACTTTTCAGGCAAAGTATCACAATATTTTTCCCCCTATCCTCTTATCTCAATATTACAACAATATTATAAAGATGACTGTCGATGCTTTAACAAAAATATTTACACTATGACTACAATACTTCTGATAAATAATCATCAGTCATGTGGATATAATGATAAAGTGGGTAAAAGGTACATAACAGATAAACTTTCCTGTAATGCATCATCAAAATCTAACACAATATCTATTCTCATATCACGATATCGATATCATATCAATACATCGCCCCCCCGGCTCTAACTGAGGCTGATGAACTGGTACTTTAAGTTATTCTCACTCTGTTGAGGTGTTAACGAGCGCATGTTAATGAGCTGTTATCTAGTCTGGTCTGGTCTTTAGTTTTACTTGCAGGATCTTTAGGTGGATTTAACCGTCGCTACACACTACAGCGACATGTCACAGCAGCTGAGTGTCTGATGTTACTTTAAAACGTCAGAAACTCTGATATTGGAATATATATAATATATATATATATTTATTTAGGATATGAGATGTTGGTCATAGCTCCATGTGGAGGATGAAAGAAACAGCTGATCATGTTTATCTAGAGAAGAACTTTATGAATGAATGAATGAATGAATGTCCAGGTGAGGCGGAGACAGTAAGTTATGTGACAATGCAACATATTTAAAACATATATCATATTTTCCTCCACTTTAGCATTAAAGACTAATTAGTCCAATTAATCCTTTATAATTTGCAGTTGTAACACGACACAATGCGATAAAGTTACTTCAATTAAAATGTAGGAAAGGCTTCATACTTCATCTTTACTCTATTAAATCTACAACAGCTCAGATAATACCAGTCATTTTTATTTTATTTGTTTATTATTCTGTCTTTTATTTTATTTTTTAGCCTATTTTACTACTTAGACATTTCTTTTTATTCTATTTTATTTCCTGATAGTGTTCCTCTTCTTATGTCTGCCTCTGACTTCTTTACTTTTACTCTTTCCTGTTTTATTATCTATTTTACTTTTAATATTTCTGGTTTTACTCACTTTATTTTATAGTGATTTTATTTTATTATTTACTACCTACTACATTTTATTTGTGTATTATACATTCTTTACATTTTCATGGTACATCTGCTGTTTCCTCACTGCAGATTCATCAGAGCTATGACAACACTTCCTCACTTCCTGTTTTATAGTTTGTTTCTCTATTTGTTTGTTTGTTGACCATATAAAGGACTTCATGTTACACTATGATGCATGAAAAGTGCTGCACAAATAAACTTTAATTGATTGATATTGTCACTTAAAGTTAAAACATTTATTAAAGAGTATTTTTTTCTTAAGTTAAAGTTTTTTGGGGGAAATCTGCTTTTGAAGACTTTATTTGGTATCTGATTAAAATAGTTATTAAATGTAAAGTTCAGACTGATACTGGATTTTTGGAGCTGATTGGAGTCGATACAAATATCAATATATATTGGCCGATAATGTTATATATACATAAACACATTTTATTGTAATGATAATGTGATGACATTAGTGCATTGAAACAGTAAACTAACTTCAACTATTATAAATAACTATGAACAAAACACACACACACACACACACACACACACACACACACACACACACACACACGGAAAAATGCTGCTTTCATTAAAGTTAAAATATAAAAATATGACCGATATCTTTCTGTAGGACAGAGGAAAGAAGGGAGGGAGGAAGGAGGGAGGGAGGAGAGAAGGACAGAAGGACAGAAGGAAGGAAGAAAAGGGGATGGAGGGAGGAAAGAAAGAGAAGGAGGGAGGAATGAAGAAGGAAGGAATGAGAGAAGGAAGGAAGGAAAGGAAAGGAGGAAGGGAGGAAGGAAGGACAGAGGAAATAAGGAAGGTAGGAGGGAGGAAGGAAAGAAGGAGGTAGGGAGGGAGAAAGGGAGGAAGGAAAAGAGGAAGGAAGGACAGAGGAAAGAAGGAAGGTTGGAAGGAAAGGAAGGAGGGAAGGAAAGAAGGAGGAAGGAAGGAAGGAAGGAAGGAAGGAAGGAAGGAAGGCGGGAAGGAAAGAAGGAGGGAGGGAGGAAGAAAGGATAGAAAGAAGGAAGAAAAGGGGATGAAGGAAGGAAGGAAGGAAGGAAGGAAGGAAAGAAGGAACAGTCAAAACAGATGGGGTCAGTTTGACCCTGGAGGACGACAGGAAGTTTAAACTAGCCCTGCTGCGGGTTGAGATGCTTTACTCAACATTTTGTAGCGTTTACAGTAAAGTTTGACTCACTATGAAACTATGACGCCACAAATTAGACAATGCAATGAGTCATGTGACCAGCTCTGTGTGCTTTAACAGTCATGTGACCTGTGACCTGTGTGCTTTAACAGTCATGTGACCTGCTCTGTGTTGCCTCTATGGCCTCCATGTTTTCTCCACAAACATCCACCTCCGTGTTTATCCTGCATCACTTTCAGCATCGTACTGCAGCTGACTTCATATTTCTGAATGAATGTGACAAGTAGAGCTAACTCCGAGAGCTATAACACATAAAAATATAATAAAAATAAAAATAGACTACAGTCAGCTGTTTCAACAACTTGAGAAAAAAGGAGGCAGAAGTCAAACGGAGTAACTTTTTTTCAGCTGAAGTAGAAGGCAGAAGAACATCAAGCAGGCTTACACACACAGATTAAAGGCTTCACATTACATAACCTGCATGTCTTTTAGATGTGAGGAAGACATGCAAACACTAAACAAAAAAAAAAAAAAGGAGGAGGAGGAGGATGCAAAGTCAAAAACTGGCTGAGACACTTCCTTCATTCATTCATTCATTCATTCATTCATTCCTTCACTGAGCCGCCTGATGATGAAACTCTGCAGCAGTGACTTCCTGACATCCGACGCTGCAACTAGACTCATTCATTAGCTGTTTTGCTCCATAAAATGTCAAATCTGGTGACACATGTCCATCACTCTTCCTCCCTGGAGATGACATCCTCATCCTCATCCTCATTATACCCTGTTTTTTACTTTGCTCATCATCTTCTTACTCTGTGCTGTGCTGTATTTATTATAATTATAGGGATATACTTAGTTTTTAATCTCTTATTTCTAGGGATAGGTGTTGCAGATTAGCATTTAGCTTAAACACTGTGATACATGCAGCCTGTCTATGTATATTTAAGTATCCATAATAATTATAAATCATGTCATACTCAGTTTCCTGTCATAAAAGGACAAAAGAAAACAGAAAATATTCATCTATGTGAAGCTAGAATCATAATCAGCTAATCTCTGCAGCTCTACCTAAACACACACACACACACACACACACACACACACACACACAGGCCACGTGGGAATTGAACCAAGCGTCCTTTCAACTTTTCAACAAATCTATAAAACAACGGCTACAAAATGAGAATAAATAAAACATAATTCTCATCATCATCAGCAGCAGCAGCAGCAGCAGCAGCAGCAGCGGCTAGTTCTTATTCTAAACACTAAAGGTTTCTCATGAAGGACAAATGCCTCCATCTTTACATGTAGAGACTAAACATGCTTCATTCATATTACATTTAACATTTGGTGCAATTATCCAGTAAATCACAGGAGTGTTACATCTGGACAGGTGAAAGTTTGGGGATGACAGACAATAAGATCGCTCCATGAGTCAAAGAACATGCTAGACTCACTGTATACCTGCACACATCAGACAATTTGAGCTCTTTTTCTAGAAAAATAAGATTCAAAATGAGTCAAAGTAGTAGCTAATTAATGTAATACTTGTCAGCTCTACCTGAAACCACACAGATAGTCTCAGGAATTGAACCAGCGTCCTTTCAACTTTATCAAAACTCTATCAAACTCAGCTCATTATATGCTATATACAAAGGATTTCCATGAAGAACCAGCCGAGGACAACTTCCTGTCCAAGTTCACTTTAACAGGTAGACATAGGTAGTTGCTAATTAATGTAATACTTGTCAACTCTACCTGAAACCACACAGATAGTCTCGGGAATCAAACCAGCGTCCTTTCAACTTTATCAATAATCTATAAAACTGCTTCCAAATGATAAGAAATTAAACCCACTTACATCAGCAGCTGCTATATTTTTATGCCAATTATTCTCCACATGTGGTGCATCATGTATCCGTTAAATAACATTACAGTGATTGAGGTTAGATCTTGATTAGACTCACTACATACCTGCACACATCTTTCCACAAAAAAAAGACTAAAAATGAGTCAAAATAGTAGCTAATTAATGTCATATTTGTCAACTCTACCTGAAACCACACATAGTCTTTAGAATCGAACCAGCGTCCTTTCAACTTTATCAAAACTCTATCAAACCCAGCTCATTTTATGCCATATACAAAGGATTCCCATGAAGAACCAGCCGAGGACAACTTCCTGTCCAAACTCACCTTAACAGGTAGAAACTACACATGCTTTAACCATGCAGACAGCAGAGTTCAGCAATATTATATGTTCATATTTGGTGCAATTATCCATTCAATCAGATAACAGAGATTGAGGTTAGATCTTAACACACATTATGTCTGTTACACAGGAGTGTTACACCTGGCCAAATGAAAGCATGTGGATGATAATCAATAAGATCACATCATGAGTCACTGTATACAAGCACACATTAGAGAGTTTGAGCTCAAAATGAGTCAAAATACTTTCTGATTAATGTAATATTCATCAACTCTACCTGAAACCACACAGATAGTCTCGGGAATCGAACAAACATCCTTTCAACTTTATCAATAATCTATAAAACTGCTTCTAAATGATAAGAAATAAAACACATTCTCATTAGCAGCTGCTGTATTTTTAAGCCAAACACATGCAGGCAGCAGAGTCCATTCATATTACATGTTCACATTTGGTGCATCATGTATCCATTAAATCACATCACAGTGATTGAGGTTAGATTTTGGTGCACCCTTTGTCTGCTGGGTTACACCTGGACAGGTGAAAGTGTGTGTGTGTGTGTGTGTGTGTGTGTGTGTGTGTGTGTGTATGCATGAGAGAACAAGAAGATCACTTCATGACTCAACGAACATGCATGACTCACTATCTACCTGCACTCAGATCATTTGGGCTCCTTTTCTTTGACTCAAGATGATTCCTTAGTTATCAAAGTAGTCGCTAATTAATATAATACTTATCAACTCTACCTGAAACCACACAGATAGTCTCGGGAATCGAACCAGCGTCCTTTCAACTTTATCAATAATCTATAAAACTGCTTCTAAATGATAAGAAATAAAACACATTCTCAGTAGCAGCTGCTATATGTTTATGCCAAATATTCTCCACATTTGGTGCATCATGTATCCACTAAGTCAGACCACAGTGATTGAGGTTAGATCTGGGTGCACCCTTTGTCTGTTACACAGGAGCGTTACACCTGGACAGGTGAAAGTGTGTGAGTGCATGACAGAACAAGATCACAACATGCATGACTCACTATCTACCTGCACTCAGATCATTTTTCTTTGACTCAAGATGATTCCTTAATTATCAAAATAGTTGCTGATTATTGTAATACTTATCAACTCTACCTGAAACCACACAGATAGTCTCAGGAATCGAACCAGCGTCCTTTCAACTTATCACAAATCTATAAAACTGCTTCCAAATGATAAGAAATTAAACCCACTTACATCAGCAGCTGCTATATGTTTATGCCAAATATTCTCCACATTTGGTGCATCATGTATCTGTTAAATAACATTACAGTGATTGAGGTTAGATCTTGGGCCACCCTTTGTCTTGTCGTGTTATACCTGGACAGGTGAAAGTGTGTGTGTGTGTGTGTGTGTGTGTGTTTGTGTGCATGAAAGAACAACAAGATCACTTCATGACTCAACGAACATGAATGACTCACTATATACCTGCACTCAGATCATTTGGGCTTTCTCTAGAAAAATAAGATTTAAAATGAGACTAAATACTTTCTGATTAATGTTATACTTGTCAACTCTACCTGAAACCACACAGATAGTCTCGGGAATCGAACCAGCGTCCTTTCAACTTTATCAATAATCTATAAAACTGCTTCTAAATGATAAGAAATAAAACACATTCTCATTAGCAGCTGCTATATTTATAAGCCAAACACATGCAGGCAGCAGAGTCCATTCATATTACATGTTCACATTTGGTGCATCATGTATCCATTAAATCACATCACAGTGATTGAGGTTAGATTTTGGTGCACCCTTTGTCTGTGGTTGTTACACCTGGCCAGGTGAAAGTGTGTGTGTGCATGCATGAGAGACAACACAACCACTTCATGACTCACTATAAAGCTACACACACACCACACGGCTATATCTAGTCATATGTAAGGAGGCTAGCAGGCTAACAACGTAGCTTACACCTCTCTTTTTTTAGGGGGGGTGCTGTAATTAATGCTAGCAGCAGACGCAGGAGCTGCTGCTAACACTCAGCTAGCTCATGTGTAGCTCTGGATTTTACCACAAGTTGGGAAGAAGAGGTGGTGTTGGAAGAGGTGGAGGAGGAAGGCTTGAGCAAAAAAAAAAAAAAAAAAAGCCAAGAAGTTCCCGACGACTTGAGATTAAAAAACATACACAACACACCATAGCACACACACACACACGCCGACACACACACACAGGGAGAGAGAGAGAGAAAAAGGAGACACTGTGTCCTATTTCAATGTTAGCAACAGAAGCTAACCGAGCTAGCCTTCCTCTCCCTCCCTCCTCCTCTTCTTCCTCCTCCTCTCTCTTCTCTTTCCTCTCCTTGCTCTTGCTGCTAGCTGTGTAATGTCACTGCAGCGCGTGGTGTAGATACAATGTAACAACCTCAGCTTCCTTTACACGTGCGGCGTAAAAAAAAACTCCTTCTCGTGCACCCCCGTTAAAAAACAAAAAAAACAACACACACACACAAAAAAATCCCCACTCTCTTCAACCCCGGCGGACAGCTCACCTGCTCCGGACACCGGACACACACACGCTTTTCACCGGCGACACATCCTCCCCCGGTAGAAAGCAAAAAAAAAACAAGACCACTGGCGCTTTTTTTTTTATTTCCAAGGACACAAAATCGCCATGACAGTTTAGAAAAATGCATAAAAAATTAGCAGGCAAGGGGAGGGGAGGGGAAAGAGAGAGCAAGAGAGAGAGAGAGAGGGAGAGAGAGAGCAAGAGAGAGAGAGTGTGTATGTGTGTGTGTGTGTGCAAGAGAGAGATGGGGAGGGGAGGAGGAGGAGAAGAGGAGGAGGAAGAAGGAGAAAAAGGAGGAGGAGGGAACTCAGTGCAATATCTATTTAATCCACATAAAGCTATAGCAGGAGTTCATTCAGTCTGGATGCCGGAGTGTGAGTCCCTATTTTTGCATAGTTGTGTTGGTTTTTTTTAATGCTACCATAGTCTAGACACACACACACACACACACACATACACACATCTACACATCTACACACAAAGCCTCACACACACACACACACACACCAAAAAAAAAAGTTAAAAGGACGCTTCTTACCTAAAATGGCCACTGCAGCAGCCAAAAACATTTATTACTATTATTGTATTATTATAATTATTAATATTATAATTAAAGTGGAAGTTGCAGCAGGAGTAGCAGCAGCATAGCAGCAAAAGCAATGGTGTGTTGCTGCAGCCTAACCTAACCCTTATTATTATTATACACCATTTGTGTGTGTGTGTGTATATGTGTGTGTCTCGCTCTTTCAGTGTGTGTGTGTTAGTGTGTTAATGTGTGTGTGTGGATCCCCGAGTAAGAAGCAAGCTCACAGCTCACAGGCTCAGCATTTCAGATTTTTCCATTGGCTGCAGCCTTAGCGCAGCTGGCTCCATGCATATTTCCATTGGCCCTGCAGCTGTCAAGCAAGAGAGAGAGAGAGAGAGAAAAAAAGAAAAAAAAAAAAAAAAAAAGGAAAACCAAGGCTTAAAAAAAATAAAAAAGCACCAAGCGAGTCTGTCCCGGGTTTGTCTGAGAGCTACAGAGGCAGCCCCAGGCAACACCATTGTGTATTGTATGCGTGTTTCTTTCTCTTTCTTTCCTTTCTTTCTCTCTTTCTCTCTATCCCGGGTGCATGTGAGAGCCTCCACGCTTATTTTTAGGTGTTGTTGTTGTTGTTATTATTATGTCCTTACCGCAGACTTGCAGGGAAATCCTTCTTCTCTTACCGGGGGAAGCTTCCCTCCTTCCCTCCATCGCACCGCCCGGCTGGCTCCTGCTGTCATTGTAGGGAGAAAAAAAAAAGGAAGGAAAGAAAAAAAGAAGGAGAAGAAGGAGAAGGGGAGCGTTCAGTTTTTCAACAACCCCTCTATCCACCACCATCACTACCACCACCACCACCGATGCAACAAAACGAAAGGGTTTTACATTTCTCCTCTGCTCCTCTTCTTCTTGCTGGCTGCATCCACCAATCATGTCGCTTTTTCTTTTCTTTTTTTTTTTAAGCTTTTTTCTTTTTTTTCTCTTTTCTTTTTTTTTTTTTTACTGCTCCATCATTACCGGGTTTTGAAGGGCGGAAGAAAAGAAATGAGACATTCCACGTCTTTTGCAGATCTTAGGTTCCGTTTCCCGGATGTGCAGTGGGCTTTTTTTTTTGTTTGCAGGACTTTAAGAAACGGGCTTTTTTTTTTAATGAGTTGACTGTGTGATAAGCATGAACGTGTCCTCTTGTGTTTTCTGTTTGGTTTGGTTTTGGGGAGGAAGGGAGGAAGGGTTTGTTGTAAGACTGATGAAGAAGGGAACTCATTTTTCCCAACTTCACCTGATGTCTGTGGAGTTTCAGCTTGGTCTGCCTGCAACACTGAAAGCTGCTAAAGTCACATTTTTAAATATAAAATACACCTCAATATATATGTGTCATATGTCTAAAATAAAGTCTCGTGCTCCTTGGATTAAAGGACATGTTCACAACTTTCCAAGAGTCAGATTACTTTACTGTCCATTGAATTTACATGAAATGGAAATTCATCTTTGGCCCTTAGCATATGAGATAACACACACACACCATACACAATAATTATAAAGGTCATTGATAGTTTTCTTTGTGTCCATGTGGTTTAGTTTAAATTTAAAAGGTTAAAATATGAAAATTAATGTATGAATAACTTGCACACATTCTTTTATTTTGTGGACCCAGCATCAAATTTCTGCTTTTAATCCATTCTGAGAGAATATATTAGAGGATTATGGTAAAAATGTCTAAGCGGTGTAACCATAAAAACTTTGTACCAAATAATTCAACTTGCTTAAAAACAGTAAATAGTCAATAAAACAGCATATCAACTAGTTTGGCATGATCTTACATTATAACTTTTATATTAAATAAAGATAATGGAATACTATTGTTCTACATATTACATTTAATCTGGGTAACCATGGAGATCAGGAAACATTTACATTATTAGTATAAATCCACTTAAATACACTGTAGGTGGATAAAATATTTAATATCTATCATTCTTTTGTGGTTACACCATTTGACATTTTCAGGAGCATTCAGTCTTACTTTTGGTTAAAAAATGATGCAAATGTCATTTCAAATGATATAAAACCAACAAAAATAAAAAATGTACATTTTAACAAACCTGATGCTGCTTTTCAAACTATTATTTTCTATTTAACACTGACCCATAATCATATTTTTGCACCTCAAAATTAAAAAAAGGTGGAAATTAAAACACAAATCGCATAAAAGTAGAGATTAAAACCACAAACACTAACCCTACACTGTTTTCCTGTCAGGATTAACATAATGCCATTAAATTACATTTTATCTGAGGGGAATCGTGGAGATCAGGAACCATTTTATTGTTTTAAATGAAGTAATTATTAGTATAAGTCCACTTAAATACATAATATTTATCATTCTTTTGTAGTTACACCATTTAACATTTTCAGGAGCATTCAGTCTTACTTTTAGTTTAAAAAATGGTGCAAATGTCATTTCAGATTATATAAAACCAACAAAAATAAAAAATGTACATTTTAACAAACCTGATGCTGCTTTTTTTTAAATTTTAAGATATTTTTGAATTCATCTTACCAACTCTTATTTGTCACTGACGTATTATATGTGTCATTTGTTTAAAATAAAGTCTGGTGCTTTTTGGGTTAAAGGACCTTTACAACTTTTCAAGAGTCTTTATTGTCAATTCAGTTTACATGAAATGGAAATTCATCTTTGGCCCTCAGCATATGAGAGAACACACATCATACACAATACACAATAACTACACATTAAAGGAGACTTTTCCTTATCTTCAGATATATAAATAATATTATAATATCAGATGTTTATGGTAAACATGGCCAAAGTGTTAAATAATGAGGTAAATGTATAAAGAAGTAATCCCAACGTCACACTGCTCTGAATGCTCGGTTTCCATCGTTTTTTCTACATTCAGCTCGAGCTGATGTCATCTCGTGACAGATTTCTTTATATGGTCATCTGCTCCACACACAGTGCACCACTCACTGCTCCACTCTGCTAACATTATGGTGTTTTTACAGCGTTTTGGGCGAAGTCAGGTCGAGCCATGACTCCATTACACCACACGGCAAAGTAACATAAGTTTTTTGTCTTTTTTAGGGCTGTCAAGCGATTAATTTTTTTAATCGAGATTAATTGCAGAATTTCCATAGTAAATCACGATTAATCGCGTTTTGAATTGCATGTTTAAAATCCTGTTATTTTACATTTCAAGGCAGTTTTAAGCCCATAATGTAAAGCATTTCTTACCAGAGTGTCTTAACTGGGAATCAATCACGGCTCTGCTGCGACTCCCACACTCCAAAATGGTCCTTTGGTGGAGCTGAGGCTGGCTTGGCTGCACCTGGGTGTTTAGCGTGGAGGTGCTAACTCAAACTCCACGTACTCCGGTGGTAGTACAACTCCGTTTGACACAGGTTGCATTTTACTTTTGACTTGTCAACTGAAGCGTCTGGAAGTGTTTTAAAGTTAAACAAGCCGTTCAAAAGTCCAGTAGCTCTCTTACTTTCCGTCAGCGCGGTAGGTTTACTGCAGGAGGCCACTTCAAAGCATAGCGCTACAGCTAGAGGAGCCGTCTACGGGGGAGTAGAAGGGACAAAAAGGCTTGCAACATTAAAATGTGATTTTAAAAAATTAACGCGTTATGGATTGCATTAATCTAATCGCGATTAACGCGTTAACGCTGACAGCCCTAGTTTTTAAAAAAAAATTTATTCCAGTATTATAACATTTAAGGCGCATTCTGTGATACCATAATTGAAGACGTTGAATTAGCTTCTAAGATATAAAGAGAAGCCAATTCCCAATCCCAATTCAATCTTACATGTAGGAAGTGGTTAGAGGGATAGATATCATTTAATTAGGGATTTCAAGCAAAAACACTATTCGAAAATCACTGTAATTATTCGACCGATTTTCGAATATTCGGGGGGGAGTGACGTGACACGCGCGCACACACAGCGAGAGAGAGAGAGAGATTTTTGACGTCTGTACTAGTCTCTGCATGTTTTTCCGTTTGTAGAAGAGCATTTAGCTAACGTTAGCCCATCCACACCGCTATAGCTAATCTTATACTGCCCTCGTGGAGCCGAACTGCACGCCAAAAAAGGAGGAGATAAAAAGACGACAGTTCATATATTTATTTATGCTTTAGTCGCATTAACTATTCGATTTTTTACAATGTAACGAATATTCGAAAATCGTGACCCATCCCTACATTTAATATTTTAAATGTCTTTAGCTTTGTGAGGGATTGGATAAGATAAACACCTCTTCCTTATTTTTCTTGCCTCAGCGTCATTGTAATCACGCAGAACATATTTCCTTTTAAGCTGGTAAGGATAGTACTGTGTGTTTAAAACATTTCTAATTAATTTATTAGAGAAGTGTTTACTAAGTAAGATAAGTAGTTTACCTGTTGGAGATGTGCTGGTTATCTGCAGCTCTTCATCAGACATCATCATCATTAAAGGGCCAGTAAAAGATAAATATGCATTTTTTTTTTTAAAGCTGTGAATCATGGAAAAACTACTCTAGTGAAGTCCAAGAGTAAAAAATATGAGTGTAATATGTCTCCTTTTAAAGTGGCAAGGACACTAATAAAAGTGATTTTCTTCCATTGGCATAAAGGTCGTCATGACCACCACAACAGTGCATGATACACAGCAGTACTTAACACTATATAAGGTGATTCTGTTGGTTAACGAATGCCATGAAGAGCAGCCTTGAATAAAACCTTTAAAAATGAGGAAGCTTAGAGGAAAGGGTTCTTTTATAAAGTGTGTGTGTGTGTGTGTGTGTGTGTGTGTGTGTGTGTGTGTGTGTGTGTGTGTGTGTATGGGTGGATGCAGGCGAGTATCAAGAGACTTATTTAATGAAGCTCTCATTGAGGATGTTCACAGCTGATGGAATAAAACATTACTTGTAACTGTTCGTTCTTGGCCGTTGGGACTTTAAGAACTTCTTCAGGTGATGTTTGATGTGTGTTGAGGATGTGTTTAGGGTTTATTGTAGATGTGGATTGTCTTTTTGGTTGTGGATTTAGAAAATAAGTGTTTGTCTACATTGATCTTGCTGGCCTGGTTGACGAGCTGCATCAGTTTGCTCTTTTGTTTTACTGAGAGGTTTTCATACATTGAGATGATGTTAAATGGGAGAACACTCTCAGTTTTGGGGCTTTTTACATTATACAGTTCTAGCACTACTCAACTCTACTCTACTCGACTCAACTCAGGTTTGGTACCAAGTATGTCGTTTTCCATTACTTCATAGTACTTCCTCAACGTGGGCAGGCTCGTCATAGCATGGCTGAGCGAAAATACTTTGCATTTCTCAGTCATGGTCACTCTTGTGGTCCAGTTCTTTCTTATCACTTCCAATTTTGCAACTTAAATCAACTCCTATTTCACATCCTGTTGTAGCTTGTGTTTTATTTTGAAGTTGTTCTGCCTTTGTGTATTTTGTTAGTTTTACTTCCTGTGTTTCCCCTGCCTTAGTTGATTGCCTCATGTGTTTCACCTGTCTTGTTTCACTCACCTGTGTCCTAGTTAATTTTTGCACCGTGTTATTTTTCCGGTGTTGCCTGCATTTTTCTGTTGAGTCGTTTATTTTTGGTTTGGCCAAAAAAGTGCCCTTTTGTCCCGAGACTGTCTGCCTTTTTGGGTCCATCTGCGCTACTCATTGTGACAATTTCAGTATTCTACAACTTCCATGGTAGCATATTTAAAAATTATAACTGCAATATATTATTTTCTTTGTTTGTTCTTAAAATCTCCAGTAATATGCTGTGCTATGCAGCTGGAGCTGTTCGGTAAGGAAACCAGTTGAATTGGAAACCAGTTGGGACATAACACCGGGGCCAATGTAAAAAATTCTCGGTGGATTTCAAGGCCTCACTCTGCTGCTGCTTGAAGTGGGTGAACTGCTCCACTTCTTGGTTTGGAAGTAGGACCTGTGCTGCCTGCTCTCCTATTGCCTTGGTCTTGGTGACATTTAGTTTCTAAGAAGCTGTTGTCAAACCAGGAGGCAAAGGCTGTTTATCTCCTGGCAGTAGGAGGTGCTTTTCATAGACAACCATATCATTTACATACCTGATAAGGGAGAGAGGTAACGGTGCGTTCCAGTTGTACTTGGAAGTCGACATTTCCAAGTTCCCAGTCAGAAATTTCAGCCCCAACCTCAAAAACCATGGTGGATGGTAGTTCCCTGCATCAAGAGAGTGAAAGTTGTAGTCATATCCTGTTTTTTTTCCCCCAGTTTTGTCTTATTTGTGTCTTATTACATCAGTCGTACACACAGCGCTGTTGTGTTGCTACGTGCAAATTAAAGTTTTCCGACTTTAAACTGGAAAGATACCCAACTCGAGTCTGGCATTGTGTCATTCCCAGCTACTTCAAACATGCTGTTAAACTGCTCTTAATCTGTTTATATTGAAAACAGCAGGGGAGCTAGTACACATTCCTGAGGCTCCTCTATATGACAAAGGCAGGCAGAAAGGGTTGTTGTTGATGCAGATGTGTTTGGGGTCATTCTGTTACTCAAAAGATGAGGTTGTGGGTCACACAGGCGATTTTAAAAGGAAGGTAGGGTTGAACTGCAATAAAAACAGAGGAAAAGTCCATAAGCCAAGGGAGTGAGTTTAGCATTATCAACACCTAGATTAGCTCAGTAGGCAATTTGCATGAGATCAATGAACTCAGCTGTTTGACGTGCGAATTCTTTGCACATTAGATACTCAATGCAATTTGTTATGTAGAGGTGTAAAAGCAATGAGTCTTAAGTCTTTAAAGTCAGTGTAAAGTAAGAATAAATATGTGTTCTGAGTTTGCCATACCACAGAAAAGTGTGTTGTTAACCACCCTGCCAAATTTGAATGATTAAAAAAATCGCCAAATATTGAAATTAGGCTTCAAAGTTGTGTAAAAATCAGCCTCTTTCTCTGCTCCCAAATGCTGAAGCGCCGCCCCCTACCAAGTGTCACCTGTCAATCAAAGTCACCACCTCTACCCGAAACATGGACGCTAAAGGCTGATTTATACTTCTGCGTCGGAGCGATGCCGTTGCTATGCCGTCAGAGCAACACCGTCGTCCTTTCGAAGATCTGCGTCAAGGGAACGTGTTGCTAGGGGGTGTGACTGTGTGTGTGTGTCTGTGTATGTGTGTGGTTTCAGAGGAGTCTCTATCTGTATCCTTGTTTATCTTCCGGTCACAGTAGCATGTAGTATAGCGCTATGTGCTCTAATAACAGAAAGCACATACCTTTTGTTCATTATTAATAAATAAAGCAACTGCCGGAGGAACTGATACTTTGACCAGACCAATCATAGCCCTTGCGGTCCGCGTTGCCGTGACGCGTAGTTAGGATTTTTTGGAGGTGCACGTCAGGCTACGGCGTAGGGGTCTGCGTCGACGCAGAAGTATAAATCAGCCTTAAGTCTGAGAGCTTTCTGCTGCTAACTCAGCTGCTAGCTCAGCTAACTCGCTAACTGTAGACTGTAGTAGTAGTAGTGTGAGTTGAATGTATTTATACCTCTACAGCAGCAGGGGCGGGTTTATGCTAATCACTAAATCCTGAACACAGGAATCTTGAAACACAGTTTGTGAAGCCTAGCTCCACAATTCAAATCTAAATGGTTGAAATGCTTTTTACACCTTTTTTAGAAATACATTTATGACCTATTTAATGTGTTTAGAAGAAAATGTCTGAATTCACTTTACACGGTCTTTAAGAGATTTGGCATGAGGTGTTTTTGGTGCAGGGATGATGGTCAATGTCTTTGTCCCACAGATTTAACTGAGGAATATTTGGAAAAGGTGGCTTAAAATAAATCAGAGTTGGGCCACAAGTTCCTTTGAGCCTTCTGCTGGAGTCCATCTGCAGGGGTTGACCCTTTAAAAGACAGAGATGACCTCCCTCCCATTTAGGATCATAGGCCTTGGAGGGTCACTGAAGTCTCGTCAATCAAATCTGGACTAAAATGGGTTCAGATTGTGTGAGAGACTGAGTAGATCATCACTAAGGAGGGCTGGTTTTCTGCTGCCTACCCATTAAACCAGAAACTGTGCTTTTTCTGTCCTTGTTTAGCTCATTCCTTTTTTGAGTCACCCTGCAGAAAGGCCTCTTCCTTCAGGTTTAGGTGATGTTTCAGTTCCTCATTAACACATGGTTTATTTTTAGAGTAGACTCTGACTTCCTTTGGTTTAATTTAAGAGTCTACACAACGGTTCACATAGCTGATAGCGGTGTTGTTTAGTAGTTCATGATTGTTTTAGGTAATCCGCTTCTACTAAGTCATTTGTCTGTGCCTGAATACAAATAACCAAAGTATTGATCCAGAGTTTTGTTCAGTGTCGTCAGGCGTTTTACATATTGTTCAAGAATTGGTAAGAGTGTGGTGACATTGCATCTGTTGAAATCTCCCAAGCAGAAAGACATGTATCTATGTATGTATCTTTCTTTTGACTATGTAAGGTGTCATCGGCAGCACTATTTGATCAGAAGCTGGTGCATAGTCTGCCCTAAAACAACAGTCAGGTGTCCAAACGAGCATTGAAACATGTTTTTTTCTTGCTGTAATGATTCCTCCTGTTCACACTGACCATTAGAAGATCCTTCATAATGCACTTATAATGGAAGTGATGGAGACAGTGGCGGAGTGAGGCCTTGAAATGCACCGGGAGTTTTTTCACCGGCCCTGGTGTTACGTCCCAACCATAGACTGTATAAAATAAATGGACGTAACATCCGTGACGTCACCCATTGGTTTGTGGACTGCTGCTTGGAAGCCAATAGTTTCGGATTTGGGCAGTGCCATCTTGAAAATTTCAGGTGCATGCTGGGGGGAAAAAAACACAGTTTCTACTTATATGGGCATGAGGCGGGGCCATTGGTGGAGCGGGGAGGTTGCTATGGTTGCGAGGGCTGGATCTCCAGGACATTGGTCAATCAACCTGTCAATCACAACGTAGCCACGCCCTAATGCATACCCTACTTTATCATTAAATATAAAATCAGGGAGGCCAAAATGTCCCAAATGAACATCATACTGCATTGAAGAAGGCTTTAAACTAGCGATTGAGACCATAAACACATTTTGAAAACGTTTACTGAGGTTAGAAATCAAGTGAGAAGTTGGTGAATTCTCCATTGACTTGTATAGAGACGGTCGCCCCCTGGTGGCCTTTTGATAGAATGCAGCTCTAAGTTACCTCTGCGTTGGCCTTATTTCAGAGGACCGGAACTCCCCGCCTGGTCCCAACTGGTTTCCAATTTAACTGGTTTCCTTACCGACCAGCTCCAGCTTGTGTTGCACTTCCGTCAGCAGATTAAACACAAATTCACAAATAGACAGCATAGTACTGGAGATTTTTAAGTTACAGTTATATAGTGCTCACTTTCAGAAAAATATAGTAGTAGATGTGAACTGCGACTTGAAAATCACCAGAAATATGTTTTCTACATTTGTGAATTGGACTTGACCAAACTGTTCATTCATTGGATGAGCCCTTTTCTCCCAGCAGGCCGTGCTCCAGTCCACATTTTAAGAACAAACAAAGAAAATAATATGTTGCAGTTATAATAATTTTTTAAATATACAACCATGGAAGTTGTAGAATAATGAAATAGGAGTTGATTTAAGTTGCAAAATTGGAAGTGATAAGAAAGAACTGGAGCACAAGAGTGAGCATGACTGAGAAATGCACAGCAGGAAAGTGTTATAAATACATCATGGATTACAACACATGTCTTACAGCATCGGTGTCACCCATCTACGTTGCATGATTGCATATTGGTCGGCTCATGACAGCAGAGGGAGGGCCGCACACTCGCTTGTAACAGCCGGTCTGCGTTTTATTCATGACGTCGCCGGCCTACCGGGAATTTTCCCGTCCCTCCCGATGGCCGCCCCGCCTTTGGATGGAGGACTAAATCTACAGTCCTCCTTCTGTGCAAAAAAGGATATAAGCTAATATGAAGCTTCAGCCGTCCAAATGAGTCAAACCAAGTAGATATCTTTCAACATTACAGTCTTTTTAGTGCCAAAGTCCCTCGGCCACCACAGCTTAACAAGAATTTGAATTTGAATTCCTCAGATTATTAGTGTAACTTAAAAATACAACTTTTTAATAGTACAAGAGGGAATGATGACAGCAAGAAAAACAAACCTCTTTCAAAGTCCATTTCAGCTCCTGACTGTTTTAAATCAGACTTGGAAAAATTGTGAACCTATCCTTGACCGTTTCTGCTCTCAGGCAGTGATGACAAAGCTAAACTTAACAGGCCTCTGTGGTAAAAAAAAAAAAAAAAAAAAGAAATACTGGGAAATTGTGACCAGGACATTTTCCACCTCAGATTTGATTGCATTCATAGTATAAATGTGACAAAAGATATAAAAAGCACACAAGAGAAATACCAAGAATGTGCCGGCTCTGTACTGGTGCTAAACTAAATGGAAAAATTAAGCATCAAGGTTCATTCTTGCTGGATTATCTAGTGGATCGGGAGACTGGCACTCTGGATCCTGCATTTCTTTTTTAGGAATTCATCCTACAGCAAGACCCAGAAAATACCTCCAAGGGCTGCCAGAGCTACTTTAGAGGAAAAGAACAAGACGGTTTGCTTCAAGTCATCGAGCTAGTTTTGGATGAACTGGACAGAAACCAAAAGCAACCTACTAGTCAACCACATTTGTAATAATTTTAGGAGGAAACTTTCCAGTGTTTCATTTCCATTGTATAAAAGCATGAGTGTGTTATATCGGTTATATCTTACAAAAGGTGGCTGCTGTGATGAGTCATTTTCTTCTCCAAATGTTTAATTGTTTTGTGCTTTAATTTCACAGTGCATTGAGACTCATTTGGCCATTACTGTATGTATGTTGTATATATATTAATAAAACCTATTAAACCTAACAAGAACAAACTATAATTCTCACTGTAAAGGCGTAGAAACCCACTACGGTCTAATAAAGAGACCTTACTGTTATGTATTTAGACAGATATGGTTCATCACTGTTATATAACTGCAACTTCTTTAACCCTCCTGTTGTCCTCGAGTCAAGGAAGGAAGGGTGGAAGAAGGAAGGAAAGGAGGGATGAATGAAGGAAGGGAGGAAAGGAGGGATGAAGGAAGGAAGGGAGGAAGAAGGAAGGAAAGGAGGGATGAAGGAAGAAAGGGAGGAAGAAGGAAGGAAAGGAGGGAGGAATGAAGGAATGGAGGGATGAAGGAAGGTGGGAAGGAAGAAGGAAGAGAGGAAGGAGGGAAAGGAGGAAAGAAGGGAGGAAGAAGGAAGGAAAGGAGGGATGAAGGAAGGAAAGGAGGGACGAAGGAAGGAAAGGAGGGACGAAGGAATGAAGGAAGGAAGGAAGGAATGGAGGGATGAAGGAAGGAAGGGAAGAAGAAGGAAGGAAGGAAGGAATGGAGGGATGAAGGAAGGAAGGGAAGAAGAAGGAAGGAAGGAAGGTAAGGAGGTGGTGAGGAAGGAAGGGAGGAAGGAAGGAGGAAGGAAGGGAGGGAAGAAAGAAGGAAGGAAGGAAGGAGGGAGAAAGGAAAAGAGGAAGGGAGCAAGGAAGGAAAGAAGGACAGAGGAAAGAAGGAAGGGAGTAAGGAAAGGAAGGAGGGGAGGAAAGAAGGAACAGTCAAAACAGGCAGGGTCAGTTTGACCCAGGAGGACAACAGGAAGGTTAAAAGAAATAAATGGAGTAGTGACATTTAGCAGATCTAGTTGAGTGAGACTAAATAACAGTAAATATAAACAGTGACAAACAAGCTGCTGACAGGAAGCTCAGATCAGAGCGAGTCGGAGTCTGTTAGATTTTTTTTTAGAAAAAAGGGAGGAAGAGGAAGGAGGTGAGAGTGACACAGAACAAAAGGGAGTATATTCTGAGAAATGTGACACTCTGTACTGAATCTGACATCTAAATATTGAAGACTGGTTAGAGTCTAATAGGGATGTGACTTTATTTGCCACATTTGTTAACCTCAACAACTCAAAGCCTCTCCGAAAAATCCTGAATGGGTATGAAACATAGATGGATTTAGGCTCTTTTCCTATTTAAGTGTATATTTTTATAACCTGCTAAATGTTTTTTTTTAAATGGCCAATGTATAAAAGTGGAAATCTTATAAGTGTAATGCTGCTTGAAAGAAAATCTGTGTGCTGTGATAAGTATAGTAATATATAAGTGCAAGATTTCACTGTTCGGTGTAATGAGAGTAAAAAAGTAAAAGTAAAAGTCAAGATGCAGTATAGGTAATAAACCGGACGTGTAAAACAAAACCACTCTGACCATTGAAAGTGAAAGTATGAGACAAAAAAAATCCCCAACTGTTCTCGAAATCTGAGAAAGTGTGAAACGGCCACTTTGACATTTAAAAGACTGAAAACATTTATACTTTATTTGTATATTCCCTTTTTTTTAAAAATAAGTATAAATGGCAAACTAACCAAGTGAATAAATCAATCAATAAATAAGCAAAACCAACCTGCACCACCATGCATCTGTGTAGTGCTGTGAGGTGGTACCGATCCCGCTCCAGTCACACTAACCGCAACCAGGGGGTCACCTGATGGCCTCCCAGCCTCGCCACACCTCAGCTCGCTCAGTGCTCCTGCCGGCACCCTCCACCCATCGCTGTGATGAAGACTGCCAGCCGCGCCCAGCCCCGCAGCAGTCCTCCGCTGGTCCAGATGAGGCACTGGAAGAGAGACGGAGTGAAAACAAAGACAAACACTCCCAAATTATACAATTACACGTATCAATATAAATGCATGAACACATATATTTTTCTCCATACGTTATAAATGCAGGTATTGTGCATTAAGATACATTTTATAAACCCTACAACTTAAATAAGTTGAAGTTTGAAGCGGCTACATTGTGACTCAACTATCCATGTGAGTAAATAAGGTTTAGGTTAACTAACGAGCACATAACTTTACATTTAAGGCATCAGAGAGACAATAAGGAAGGAAGGAAGGAAGGAAGGAAAGAAGGAAGGTAATGGGGGGAGGAAGGAAGAAGGGAGGAAGGAAGTAAGGGAGAGAGGAAGAAGGAAGGGAGGAAGAAGGAGGGAAGGAGGAAGGAAGGGAGGGAGGAAGAAGGAAAGGAGGGAGGGAGGGAGGGAGGAAGGAAGGAAGGAAGAAATGAAAGGAAGGGAGAAAGGAAAAGAGGAAAGGAGGAAGGAAAAGAAGAGAGGAGGAAAGAAGGGAGGAGGGAGGGAGAAAGGAAAAGAGGAAGGGAGGAAGGGAGGAAGGTAATGGGGAGGGAGGAAGGAAGGAGGGAAGGAAAGAAGGAGGGAGGGAGGAAGGAAGGACAGAAGGAAGGAAGAAAGGGGGATAGAGGAGGGAAAGAAGGAAGGGAAGAAAGAGAGAAGGAGGGAGGAAGGACAGATGGAAGGAAGAGAGGAAAGAAGGAAGGAAGAAAGGAAGGAAAAGAAGACAGGAATGAAGGAAGGAAGGAAGGGAGGGAGGGAGGAAAGAAGGAAGGTAATGGGGAGGAAAGAAGGACAGAAGGAAGGAAGGAAGGAAGGAAGGAAGGAAGGAAGGAAGGAACAATCAGAACAGACAGGGAGGACAACAGGAAGCTTAAACCAAGCAGCAGTGACAGGAATCAGACGTGTGACCTTTTAAATCACGGAGAGGAAACCTTCGTTATATAATATGCATTTTTTAAAAAGCCTGTTATTTGCTTACGCTGGTGTGTGTGCTGAGTGTTAGTCGTACCTGCGCTTCCCCCTCAGGTGCACCAGCCATGTTTTTTGAGGTTGATTAGACGTAAAGGTCATGGTTTTTATCCGACCGAGAAAATGATGGATATTCCTTCAGGCAGTTTCTGAAAATCATCCAATAAAGCAAAAGTAAGCTGAATCGGCCTGTTTCTCCACA
Organism: Scomber colias; assembly: GCA_021039105.1. Taxonomy (NCBI): domain Eukaryota; kingdom Metazoa; phylum Chordata; class Actinopteri; order Scombriformes; family Scombridae; genus Scomber; species Scomber colias. Next base: position 37,885 of record JAJDFG010000852.1, read on the forward strand.
GCCTGAGGAGCGCTGGTGGGTCCAAGCGCTGGTTATTATATGAGCAGGTTTGCATCAGTTTCTACCCGTCTCTCTCTCTAGTAGCAGACCATTCTCGAGTGCCATTAGGCTGCAGCTGTCATTACATATCAGAGAATAAAACAGCTGAATTCATCAAAAACTTCTTACTTTTCTAAGACTTTTTTAGCTAAAATGGGAAAAAATGAAAAATGGCCAAAAAAAGCCTTTACCTGGAATTGATATTCATCTCATTTTCTTGCTGTGTAATGACAAATAAACTCATTTAATGTGTTTATTATACACATTATATAGCTTATATTCATATATAGTGCATGACTGTGTCCAATATCTCTCTCTTATCCATTCAGTTAAGTCAATAGTCAAGATTTTAGACACTAAACATCATCATTGTGTCGTCACCATCAGCTGTAGAGTCACACAAGAATAGATTTCATGTATTTTAAATATGGAGCATTGCATTTAAAGAGTACAATCTAAACCTGCCTTGAGATGATTTGGTGCTATATAAATAAACATTGATTGATTGATTGATTGATTGATTGATTGATAGTGGGATTGCTAGTAGCAGACCATTCTCGAGTGCCATTAGACTGCAGCTGTCATTATATATCAGAGAATAAAACAGCTGAATTCATCAAAAATTGGTTTCCAGATTTACTTTTTCTAAGATGTTTTAGCTCAAATGGGATAAAAATGAAAAGTAGCCAAAGAAAGTCTTTACCTGAAATCAATATTTATCTCATTTACTTGCTGTGTAATGAGAAATAAACTCATTTAATTTGTTTATTATATACATATATTCATATATAGTGCATGACTGTGTCCAATATCTCTCTCTTATCCATTCAGTTAAGTCAATAGTCAAGATTTTAGACACTAAACATCATCATTGTGTCGTCACCATCAGCTGTAGAGTCACACAAGAATAGATTTCATGTATTTTAAATATAAAGCATTGCATTTAAAGAGTACAATCTAAACCTGCCTTGAGATGATTTGGTGCTATATAAATAAACATTGATTGATTGACTGATTGATTGATTGAGGGATTGCTATTCTCGAGTGCCATTAGGCTGCAGCTGTCATTACATATCAGAGCATAAACTCATTTAATGTGTTTATTATACACATTATATAGCTTATATTCATATATAGTGCATGACTGTGTCCAATAACTCTCTCTTATCCATTCAGTCACTACTCCTAATTAGTTAAGTCAATAGTTCGCAGCAAATCAAGATTTTGGACATTTTGGAGATGTCATGTCTTTTCAAATTGACGCCTTCGATTTTCACTGTTCCTTCCTCTCTCCTTCTCTCTTTCTTTCCTCCCTTCCTTCTTTCCTTCCTCCACCCGCCTTTCTTCCTCCCTCCCTCGTTCCCTCCCTTCCTTCCTCTTTTCCTTTCTCTCTCTCCCTCCTTCCTTCCTTCCTTCCGCTTTTCCTTTCTCTCTCCCTCCTCCTTCCGTCCTTCCTTTCTCTTTTCCTTTCTCTCTCCCTCCCTCCTTCCTTCCTCCATCTCTCTTTTTTCCTTCCTTCCTTCTTTCCTTCCTCCATCCCACTTTCTTCCTCCTTCCTTCCTTCCTTCCTTCCTTCCTCGTCTCTCCCTCCCTTCCTTCTTTCTTCCTCCCTCCCTCCCTCCCGTCATCGAAGACAACAGGAGGGTTAAATAGTACAATCTAGACGGGATGATTTGGCACTATATAAATAGAGACTGATTGATTGATTGATTGATTGATTGCTAGTAGAAAGTAGTGTACATCCTTTCTATGGTTGAATACTTGAGAGCTGTAATGTTATAAAGTGGAGCTATTGAGACACTCAGCATTAAATAAAGAGGAAAATAAAGAGCAGTGTATAGTAAACAGGAAGTGATTCCATGACTCAATCCATGCTGACATTAAAAGGATTAGTGATAAAAAGCTTGAGATGTGATTTGACTGCTGCAGCTCCTTCCTGCTCACTACATGCTGCTGCTGCTGCTGCTGCTGCTATCCACCAGTACAAGCTAAATAAAGAGGAAATAGAGAACATGTTTTGTTGACTAGTAACATGAATGTTGTTTATTGTCTCAAAGCGGATGATCGGACTTTGAAGCTGATGTTGCTCTGATCGCGTTTCTCTCCACTGATCGGGAGTAAAGTGAAGAAGAAGAAGAAGAAGAAGTGAATACTCAGATACCTTACATGTAAAATCAGAAGGAAGGAGGGAGGGAGAAAGGAAAAGAGGAAGGAAGGAAAGAAGGATAGGGGAAAGAAGGGAAGGAAGGAAAGAAGGATAGGGGAAAGAAGGGAAGGAAGGAAAGAAGGACTGAGGAAAGAAGGGACGGAGGAAGGAAAGGAAGGAAGGAAGGAAGGAAGGCAGGACAGAGGAAAGAAGGAGGGAGGGAGAAAGGACAGACGGAAGGAAGGAAGGGAGGAAAGAAGGACAGAGGAAAAAAGGAAGGAGGGAAGGAAGGACAGAGGAAAGAAGGAAGGGAGGAAGGAAAGGAAGGAAGGAAGGACAGAGGAAAGAAGGAAGGAAGGAAGGAAGGAAAGAAGGAACAGTCAATACGAACAGGGTCAAATTGACCCAGGGGGACGACAGGAAGTGACTTCAAAAAGCTGATTTGTCATTAAGTATAAATAACAAAGATCATTAATGAACTAAATATATTAAAGTTATACTGAGCCCCGTGTCTGTAGGTTTTAATCCTGTTCACTTATTTTTCCAAACCAACAGCTCTTTTTTTTTCATCCCCACTATTTCAATATTTTGCAGTGATTTCATGTTTATATGCACTCTGACAGCTCTGCTCTTTGTTAAGCACAACATAAACACAATTACTCTGTTATTATTGCAATAACGTAATAAAGTCTGATTTATCAAAGACAAAGCATCTGCTGTTTGATTCACACACACACACACACACACACACACACACACACACACACACACACACACACACTGCTTCCACTAAGATCTGTGTTTACACGCTGCTGCACATCTGAGAAGCCTCATTAGGAAACATTTCTTTTTAGTTTTTTTCCTCCCTCTCGTCTATTTCATTATACGGTCATTTCAAAGAATAACATAATCAGACAATCACACGTCTGAATTCCCGGGGTAATGATGGAAATTAACTTCACTTTTTGATGAAACAAAGACTGATTTTAACACCGAGATAAGGTTTTTATATATTTTTTATCTGCAGCTTTGCTTTGGATTGCATCCTGAGCATACATTCATATATACATGAGCAGAGCTGGGGAGTAAATAACCAACGGAGGTTACATCTGAAGTCAGACCTTTAAGATTTTGCTCAGGAGGGTTTTTTCCTCATTTTTTAATATTTAACATGTGACTGAATACATATATTGCTGTTTTTAATTCTTTGAAATCAATTTTTTTTTTTTTAATATTTAGTAAATAAATCATGATGTGGGCTTATTAGGAGCACACATGGGCTTAAATGGAGTCACAGTACCAATTAAACCCACTTTATTCATCAAATATCTTTATTTTATATTCTAAAATCTACATGAACTAATGAATACATTTTCACATGAAAACATATGGGGTAACATAGGAGCCGGAGAACATAGGTACGCTCCCCTACGCAGCAGCTACGTTAGCACAATGCTAACGTTAGCTGCGAAGCTAACGTGCAGAGCGTCAAACAGCTGTAGTAACAACTCTGCTACTTTACAGCTAACATCACAACAACAACATCCTGACTAACTAGACAGTGAGCTGAATGTCAGCAGGTAGCGTTACAGTTTATGTGAAGCAGCGCTGATGTTACTCACCTGTCCGGCAGATCAGCGTCCGCCTTCACTCTCCGTCCCTCCGCCGGTGTCTCGGTCCCTCCCATAGACTGCAGTGTTTCCCACACATTCATTCTTTCGTGGCGGCCCGCCACGAAAGAATTACATCCGCCACGAATAGATTTTTCGGCTTTTGGCTCGCTCGACCTCGCTCATAAAAGCATAATAATGGGACTCTGTCTGTGAATGTAGCTTGTCGTTACAATTCCGGGGCAGTAGGTGGCGGCAATAAAACCAAAGAAGACGCACTTAATTCACCTGGTCGGCCAGAAGAAGAAGATAAAGAAGAAGAAGAAGAAGAAGATAAAGAAGATAAAGAAGATAAAGAAGATAGACAGACGAAGATAGACATAGACATATGTCTTTGCTAGAGGCTATCTGCTGGTGTGTGGTGTGTATGAAACAGGAGGAGTTCACGGACGTAAACAAAACAGTCACGTGTCCCACAGATGCACGTGTAGGTCAGGAAGTGACGTGAGAGGGACCGTATATGGTTTGTTCCGTGTCTGTTTCCTTACGTGTTGGACTAAATACATGGACATATTGAGGAAAATATTTCGGTTTTATGGAAACGGATTTCATATTTCACCAGAATGGATACTTGGCGAGCTGTACAGAAAGTCCTGAGTCATAAGATGATCGTTGTGGATAAAGAGAAGACTTTGAAGGTATGTAGCATTATAGCTGTTAGCTTACTTTAGCGGAGTGGCTAGCCGAGCTAACCGCTAATACTATTACAGCTGTGAGCAACCATATAATTCATGAGTGGTCTTGAATGAATCAGGAGAATTTAAGTTTTCAATGTAACAATGTACGACATGAATATATATGTTTAAGGGTTGGTGTTTAAAACATTCAGAAGAACTTGTCGCTACCTCCCAACTTCCGGTCCGTCCCGTAGGCGGAACAGCGTGTTTTAAGTGTCTGCAGTTCCGATCCTTCATGTTGGCTGAAACAGACAAGTCACCCTCAAATATGCTGAAAACCATGTTGAAGTTTGGCCTGCAGTTAGTCTTCCCTAATGTTTATGTGGCTTTGAGGATGTTCCTTACGTTGCCGGTGACAAACTGTGAGGGGGAGCGATCATTTTCTCATTTGGGGAGAATCAAAAATGAGCTGAGGACCACACCACCACAAATAGATGCCTGTCCTGTGGGAAACACTGGACTGTATGTCCCTCCGCCATTATAAAACCAAACTGATGTGTCCGCGGGTCCTTGTCTGGTCCCTATTTTCTATTAAATGTTCTTCTAACTTTCTCCTCTCTGGATGTTTCTTGCTCACCTCTCCGTATCCACTATGTTTGTACCAGTCCTAACGGTCCTAACAGACGTTGCTCACTCTGACTGCGTCATTACGTAACCCCCGTCCCCCTCTCTGTCTGACCGTGAACGCGCATGAACGCTCCCTGTCTCTGATTGGCTGGAGCATTGTTGTGTTACCTGCTGAATCTCAGAGCCATGCTGTGTATTGAAGCCAGACTTTTTTTCAGAGCGCACTTAGAAGAGACAGCTAGCGCATAGTGAGGAGAGATACGGTGATTTTGACAAAAAAAATATTGGATTATTATCGCTTAATAGTTACGTTACTTATTACATTTTAAATAGAGTAACTAATAATCTGTAACCTTTTACATTTCCATAGTAACCTTCCCAACCCTGATTATGAGTATATTGCATTAAAAAAAAATCACAGAAAACACGACTACTACTTTTATAACATGATTATGTCACAAACTGAGTATTTAAAATAAACAAAAATAACCAGTTAAGCTAGGATAAGTCTGTGGTCGTCAGTAACATGGTATGTGGGTGTTGTATTTTGGAGAGGAGAGAAGAGAGAGCAGCTTTATTTCGGCTACATATACGAGGAACCAGGTGTGTCCCGTCCTGATAATCAATGTGCCGTCAGCAGAGGAGAGGAGAGCGAAGGAGCAGAGGAGACGAAACAATTAGCTTTTATTCACCTTCACAGCACGCAAGACCAGAGATTAAAGCAGAGATTTATATATACACTGTTGCCTATAAAGTTGGAATAATTTAGTTTTCGGACACATTCCCCCTTTTTATTTTCTATTTATACACATCAGTAATCACCTTTGACCAGGTATAATGAGATTGATCAATACAATTTTGAGAATATATTCTCTTTATCTATCAAGAATAAATCACATTGTCACAATCATTTCATTAGAAGAAGAAGAAGTTCATGGGCAACTGTGTACATTTTGTTTTTTTTATATATATATATATATATATATATATGATGTAATAATGGTAATAATGATGATAACATTAACAAAAAACACCATCTAAGGTTTAAACATGCACAGTATCAGAACTTCTACAGTGAATCTGAAGTTTTATAATAAAGGGATTGCTGTGTTTTTACATTTCCTGCATATAATAAGTTAATAGGAGAAACTTCATTAACATAAAATCCAAAGAACAGAACACCATAAATACTTGCTGCTTGACACACAGTGCAGAAATAACAGTGATTAAAGTATAATATGTAAGATTTTACCTAATGCAACCATATAAAACATTCAGTGAAAGGATGTAGATGAAGGAGCTGATGGTGCTCCTCCTTTAGTAAATACTGTTACACACATGCTGCCCAGTTGATCCAGATCTAGTTATACTGGTTATACTGGATTCCTTTCTGGTGTGAATGTGACTTTATGAGCAGCGTGTGAAGAGTAAAGTGGGGCCGAGATGTGTTCAACAGAGCTGCTCATAATAAGTGGCTTGATAATCATAAAACAGAACATAGATTTTATGGGGAAATAAAATGCATTTTCAATTTTATCTGATTTAAGAGCTTTTTATTTCATTCAGACTTAAAAAACTATGACGGCGTATTAGGGCCAGACTAAGAGAATTGTTTGGTTTTTTTTGTGTGGAAATTACGAGAATAAAGTCGATATATTAGGTCTACAAGAATAAAGTCATAATATTACAAGAATAAAGTCGTAATATTAGGTCTATGAGAATAAAGTCGTAATATTAGGTCTATGAGAATAAAGTCGTAATATTAGGTCTATGAGAATAAAGTCGTAATATTAGGTCTACAAAAATAAAGTCGTAATATTAGGAGAATAAAGTCGTAATACTAGGTCTATGAGAATAAAGTCGTAATATTAGGTCTACAAAAATAAAGTCGTAATATTAGGAGAATAAAGTCACCTAACATTATGACTCTAATACTCGTATAAAACGCTTCTCACTGAGCTGCTGAGTAAAAAATATAAAGAGAAAATATTTGATTTTATACGCGAGCTTTTCTTTTTTGAACACATTTAAGCGATAAAATATTTCCTAGTTTTACAAAATAACAAAAATATCACGTTATAATAAAAAGCTTTTCTTGTTATATTGAGTTTTTTAACTAAAGATTGAACTGTGTGTTTAATAAAGTGTATTTCATTAACCTTCTCTCAATGATAAACCACATCTGTTCAAAACATTTCAATACATATTAACCATCAGTTTGGCAGAATTATGAGCTTTTTATTCCCCAATAATGAAGAAAGAATGAATTTCAAAGCAGTTCTGTCACCTCACGTCTTCATCAGAGGTTTTTATGTTGTTTGAAGTTTGAATCCTGACAGAAAGAGAGGAGAGCACTCAGGTGAATGAATGAAACTCTGAGCTATTTTATGATTTAATATTATGTAAATTCAAGGTTAGATAACTACACAAGCTGAGAGCGACTCGTGTAACTTTCCTTTTTTTTATAATCCTGTTAGCTCCCGATCACAATCTAATCTGTTCCTGATGTTGGAATAACATTTATTTATGATAATTACATTACTTCCTCCTTGAAAACACAAAAAGATTATTTCCTGAAGGGTGAAGACAATTAACTTGATGTCATATAAATATCAAAACTAAATTATCGCCTTAACAGAATTACCTTTGTTTTTATCTTGATATGTAATGAAGTTAATTAGCTGGTCTTTCCATTAGCAAACACAGTTTTTAGAGACTATGTTAATTTCTTCCGCAGCTAATTGCTAACGTCGCTAGATTGAAATTAAAATCTGAGGTTACGACATGGTTGCATTAACAGAGTGAAGGTTTGTGGGAAAACTTCATCTACTGCCAAGCTGCAAAGACAAGGTGAAACAAGTCTAAATTACTCCAGCAACACTTGTAGTAGAGAACAACTTTATTAATAGACCAACACATTTCAGCTTGCAGCCTTCATCAGGGTCATAAAACACATTACAGCATTCAAAAAGGTAAAAACATATAGAAAAAATAACGAAGTATGTGCATCCAGCCAATGGCGAGTTTCTACCAAGATGGGTTGTGTTCACTGTCCTCGTTTAAATGAAAACATACACTACCAGTCAACAAGCCTTGATGTGTTGAAACCAGGCGGGGAGTTCCTGTCCTCTGAAATGAAGCCAACACAGAAGTAACTTAGAACTGCATTCTATCAAAAGGCCACCAGGGGGCGACCGTCTCTATACAAGTCAATGGAGAATTCACCAACTTCTCACTTGATTTCTAACCTCAGTAAACGTTTTCAAAATGTGTTTATGGTCTCAATCGCTAGTTTAAAGCCTTCTTCAATGCAGTATGATGTTCATTTGGGACATTTTGGCCACCCTGATTTTATATTTGACGATAAAGCAGGGTATGCATTAGGGCGTGGCTACGTCCTGATTGACAGGTTGATTGACAAATGTCCTCGAGATCCAGCCCTCGCAACCATAGCAACCTACCCGCTCCGCCCATGGCTCCGCCTCATGTCCATATAAGTAGAATCCGTGTTTTTATTTTTCCCAGCATGCACCTGAAATTTTCAAGATGGCGCTGCCTAGATTCGAAACTATTGGCTTCCGAGCAGCAGTCCACAAACCAATGGGTGACGTCATGGATGTTACGTCTATTTCTTTTATACAGTCTATGGTTTAAACCAACAGAACCACATTGTCTGCAAACAGCAGGGAAGCAATTCTTAGATCTACAAACGTTAAAGTATTTAAAAGGTAAAAACATGAACAATAACTTACTTATTAAATGCATCCAGCCAATGGAGTATCTACCAAGATGAGTTGGGTTCATGGTCATGTGACTTCAGGCCAATCATTATTATATATCAGTGTTTCTTTTACTAATTCCATCAATATCTTCTTTTTGTATCCTATTTTCTCTCTGGTCTCTGTCTGTGTTTCAGTCTGAGAGTTAACATCCCGCCCACATAAATGTCAAACCTACAGTATATCTCCGGTTACAGCTGACCACAGTTTAACTTACAACTCTTATCAGCGTAATTCATCACTTCCTGTGTTTGGTTTTGTTTTTGCACCTTGACAGAAAGAGTTGAAGAGCTCTGCAAGTTACTCCATTTGTTTCTACAGTAATGTTATTTAAGAATATAATCACTTGTTGTTTGTAGAATTACAGCAATTTATCTCATCATCTGATCTAACCTGCAGTATACTGAGTGGATAACTTTTTAGATAGTATTTTTGTGTCCATGTGGTTTAGTTTAAATTTAAAGGGTTAAAATGTGAAAATAAATTTATGAATAACTTTTATTTTGTGGAGCCAGCATCAAATTTCTGCTTTTAATCCATTCTGAGAGAATATATTAGAGGATTATGGTAAAAATGTGGTGTAACCATAAAAACTTTGTACCAAATAATTGAATGTTGCTTAAAGACAGTAACTAGTCAATAAAACACCATATCAACTAGTTTGGCATGATCTTACATTATAACTTTTATATTAAATAAAGCTAATGGAATACAATTGTTCTAAATATTACATTTAATCTGGGTAACCATGGAGATCAGGAACCAGGAAGTAATTATTAGTATAAGTCCACTTAAATACACTGTAGGTGATAAAATATATATTAATCATTCTTTTGTGGTTACACCATTTGACATTTTCAGGAGCATTCAGTCTTACTTTTGGTCGTCTTCCTTCCTTCCTTCCTTACTCTCCTTCCTTACTCTCCTTCCTTCCTTCCTTCCTTCTTTTCTTTCCTTCCTTCCTTCCTTCCTTCCTCCCTCCCTTCCTTCCTTCCATCTTCCTTCCTTCCTTACTCTCATCTGGAGAATCATGGAGATCAGGAAACATTTACATTATTAGTATAAGTCCACTTAAATACACTGCAGGTGATAAAATATTTAATATGTATCATTCTTTTGTGGTTACACCATTAGACATTTTCAGGAGCATTCAGTCTTACTTTTGGTTAAAAATGGTGCAAATGTCATTTCAAATGATATAAAACCAACAAAAATACTAAATGTACATTTTAACAAACCTGATGCTGCTTTTAATACTATTTTTTAAGATATTTTTTTGCTCATCTTGCCAACCCTTATTTATCACTGACCCATTATCATATTTTTGCTCCTCAAAATTAAAAAAGGTTGGAATTAAAACACAAATCATGAAAAGTAGAGATTAAAACCACAAACTGTACTAATTTCCTGTCAGGATTAACATAAAGCCACTAAATTACATCTAATTAAATGTGATTATTTGTACAAACTTGCGGTGGTTACACCATTTGACATTTTCAGGAGCATTCAGTCTTACTTTTGGTTAAAAATGGTGCAAATATCATATCAAATGAACAAAAATATGCTGCTTTTAAATCTATTTTTTAAAGATATTTTTGGAGTTGCTCATGTTGCCAACCCTTATTTATCACCAACTCTTATATTTATGAAGTAACTTATGTAGCGTATGAGCTTCTGAGTGAAATAAATAAACTGTAATAATTGGTGCAGCAGACTGTATTTTTATGTGTCCCAGTAAAAGCAAACCACACCAAACCAAAATAAGCATCCACCCCTCGGACCAGAAGAGCTTTAACAGGCTCTGATGTTAAAAACAACCCCTCGCACCATGTGCAGGATATCACCTCCGTCAGATGATGGACAACCACTGTCAACAGCCTCCTAACTTAGACACGGATAAACAGAAAAACACACAACAAAAAGACCTCCGACTGAACTCCACAAAAAAAAAACCCATTTATAGAGAGAATCTGATTGTTTCCATTCGTGAGATGCTTTTTCTTTTTCTTTTTCTCGACTTGATTTCAGTCACTGGTGGAAAAACTGAGTCACTGTGCTGCTGTGTGCGTGCTGCAGAACCCAGAACAACTTTTTAAATGTTTATGGATAACAAGGAAATAAATGCTGGGTTTTTTCTCACAATTTTAATCTTCATTCATTTGAGTTAACCCTCCTGTTGTCCTCAGGTCAAGGAAGGACAGGGGGGAGGAAGGAAGGAAGGAAGTAAGGAGGGAGGGTGGGAGGAAGGAAGGAAAGGAGGAAAAAGAGGAAGGACAGGAGGAAGGAAGGAAGAAAAGGAGTAAGGAGGGAGGGTGGGAGGATGGAAGGAAGGAAGGGAGGAAAGGAAAGGAATGAAGGAAGGAAGGAGAGAAGGAAAGGAAGGAGTAAGGAGGGAGGGTGGAGGATGGAAGGAAGGAAGGGAGGAAAGGAAAGGAATGAAGGAAGGAAGGAGAGAAGGAAAGGAAGGAGTAAGGAGGGAGGGTGGAGGAAGGAAGGAAAGGAGGAAGCAGGGAGGGAAGGAAGGAAGGAAGGAAGGAAAGGAGTAAGGAGGGAGGGAAGGGAGGAAGGAAAGGAGTAAGGAGGGAGGGAGGAAGGAAAAGAGGAGGGAAAGGAAGCAAGGAAGGATGGATGGAAGCAAGTGAGGAAAGAAGTACGGAAGGAGGAGGGAGCAAAGAAGGAAGGAAGGAAGGAAGTGAGAAAAGAAGTACGGAAGGAGGGGAAGAACTAAGGAAAAATTAAAGAAAGAGGGAGGAACGCAGGAAAGAAGGAACAGTCAAAAAAAGATGAGGTCAATTTGACCCGGGAGGACGACAGGAAGGTTAATCTTCATTTATTTGAGTTAGGAGGCAGGAAAGTGAAAATAAGGATGATGATTCTGCTATAAATAAGGGTGAGGTTTGTTATTCCAGATAAGCTGTGAGGTGCAGTCACAGTGCAGCAAATGTTTCAGGCACACAGCCATCCATGCATACATAATTAGCACGCCAGCCATTGTAGTTGTTTACCTGACTCTGTCTATCCTGCATTTTCTAAACGGGGTGAGGGGGGGGGCAGGAGGGGGCGGGGGGGGGTGGGGGGGGGAGAGCGGTGCTGCATCACGCATGTAAAGATTTTTTTTGGATTTGTGCTACGACTGAATGTTGGTGTGAATATCAACCACACTGTGTTGCTGTGTGTTTCTAAATCCCTCCTGTTGTCCTCGAGTCAAGGAAGGAAGAAGGAAGGATAGAAGGGAGAAGGAGGGAGGGAGGGAGGACAGATGGAAGGAAGGAAGGATGGGAGGGAGGAAGAAGGAAGGAAGGATGGATGGAAGGGAGGAAGAAAGGAAGGAAGGAAAGATAGAAGGAGGGAGGAAGGACAGAAGGAGGGAGGAAGGACAGAAGGAAGGAGGGAAGGAAGGGGATGGAGGAAGGAAAGAAGGAAGGAAAGAAAGAAAGAGAGAAGGAGGGAGGAAGGACAGATGGAAGGAAGGAAGGAAGGGGGATGGAGGAAGGAAAGAAGGAAGGAAAGAAAGAGAGAAGGAAGGAGGGAAGGAAGGGAGGAAAGGGGATGGAGGAAGGAAAGAAAGAAGGAACAGTCAAAACAGACTGGGTCAATTTGACCCGGGAGGACGACAGGAAGGTTAAATCCCTCCTGCTGTATTTGATCATATCAGAGCATCATATCCTCCAACTATATCCTTCCTTCCTTCCCTCCTTTAAATGCTGCAACATCCACTGCAGCCTGTCATCTGTTAAATGTTTTAGATGAAGCTGAACAGGCAAACTGCGAGCTATTAAAAGACTGTTGTTGTTTGCAACGTCTAATTGGAACAAAATGTCAGAGAGACAGTGTGAAAGTGAGATTTATGATGAATTCATGGTGATATGAAAAAAGATCACTTCATCAGTAAACACAGAAGATTATACTTGTGAGTTTTTCTCCATTTTGGTCGAATCCAGCCAATAATCATCAGAGTCCTCTATCGTAGTCAGATCCTTGGCTCTCATTGGCTGTCGGGTCTTTCACACATGACATCATAGTCAACATTTCAAGCTTGTCATCCTGCAGGATTTGTTTTCAGTCGACGAGGTTTAAAACTCTGCAAACCTTTCATCACAGAGGTATTTGGGATGACAATGTTTCCAGAAATTAGGGACGCTTATTAGAACAACTGATCCAGACAGAGTGTGCTGCAGATACAGTATACACACATTAAAGACTGTGTAAAGTGAATTCAGACATTTTCTTCTAAACACATTAAATAGGTCATAAATGTATTTCTAAAAAAGGTGTAAAAAGCATTTCAACCATTTAGATTTGAGTTGTGGAGCTAGGCTTCACAAACTGTGTTTCAAGATTTCTGTGTTCAGGATTTAGTGATTAGCATAAACCCGCCCCTGCTGCTGTAGAGGTATAAATACATTCAGCACACACAACTACTACTAATACAGTCTACAGTTAGCCAGTTAGCCGCCGAGTTAGCTGCTGAGCTAGTAGCCGAGTTAGCAGCAGAAAGCTCTCAGATCTAGCGTCCATGTTTCTGACTTTGATTGACAGGTGAAACTTGGTAGGGGGCAGGGTTTCAGCAGATTCGGAGGTGAGTTATTGTTCATATCTAACACAACTACTACTACAGGCTACAGTTAACCAGTTAGCCGCCGAGCTAGCAGCAGAAAGCTCACAGACATAGCGTCCATGTTTCTGATAGAGGTGGTGACTTTGATTGACAGGTGCCACTTGGTAGGGGGCGGGGTTTCAGCGGACTTGGCAGCCACGCCCACAGCGTTTGGGAGCAGAGAAAGAGGCTGATTTTTACACAACTTTGAAGCCTGATTTCATATATTTGGCGATTTTTTTAATCATTCAAATTTGCCAGGGTGGTTAACAACACACTTTTCTGTGGTATGTCAAACTCAGAACACATATTTACTCTTACTTTACATGGACTTTAAACAATTATCATTATCCTACTATTGCACAGTTTCGTAATGACAGACAACTTCACCTCAATCTAAATAGCAGCTCTCAATCATCTCTGCTCTTTTGTGCATGAATTATTGAGTGTTTATAAAGCATATAAAGCAATGCTGTGTAGTTACTTCATTCCAACTTATTACCGCAGGATTTACTCATATTCTTCGGAAATTTTGTGAGTCAATGCCAGGGTCAAAATTGACTTGAGGACAACAGGAGGAGTGAATGACAAACAGGAGTCTAACGGACATTTAGTAGCCAATGTGTCTAATTGCTTTTAAGCCCCTAAACTTTGGGTATTATGTGTTAAAATGATTCTATCCCACATACAAGTCTTTTAAATTGAATCCACTAAATCCCACTGAAGATCAAAAAATATGTAACCTGCCTGAATACTTACACTGAATTGGATGAAAATGAAAATTTGTGATTCTACATTTCTGTATGGATAGAAAAAATGACTTTTTGAGAAGATAAACATGATGATTTTTGACATTAACTGTCATCATCAGGACATCTCATAAGAAAGAAGTCTTTCTCTCTGTCATCATATCGTATTTAAACACAGCCAATGAGACAATGCTGTTTATTTATTGACTTATCTTCATGTTTAGACTGTCAGCTGACTCCATGAATATAAAACAAGTGATTTAAGCTCTTAACCCTCCTGTTGTAGTCAAGGAAGGAAGGGAGGAAGGGAGGAAGAAGGAAGGAAGGATGGATGGATGGAAGGGAGAAAGAAGGAAGAAGCAAGGGAGAAGGAAGGAAAGGAAGAAGGAAGGAAGGGAGGGAGGGAGGAAGGAAGAAGGAAGGAAAGGAGGAAGAAGGAAGGAAGAAAGAAGGAAGGAAGAAAGAAGGAAGGAAGGAAGGACAGAGAAAGAAGGAAGGTAGGAGGGAGGGAGGGAGGGAGAAAGGAAAAGGGGAAGGTAGGAAGGAAAGAAGGACAGAGGAAAGAAGGAAGGTAGGAGAGAGGGAGGAAGGAAGGACGGAAGGAAGGAAGGAGGGAGAAAGGAAAAGAGGAAGGAAGGAAATAAGGACAGAGGAAAGAAGAGAGGAAGGAACGAAAGAGAGAAGGAAGGGAGGAAAGAAGGAACAGTGATTCTATGAACCATCTAATCATTAGTTTATACTCATGCAGTCATCAGAACACCTGAATCTTGTGTTTATCTTTACTGAGATGCACAATGAATAATCAGTTAGTCTTATTTCATTTAGACTAAAACATGATTGATCTTAAAGTGCTTTAAATGCATTTTGTAGAAGACATCCTCTATAAAAATCAATCAACTAATCAATCATTGAGGACTCAGACTGCTACCTCCTATTGTTAGAAAAGAAATGACAAAAAAAACATGTGATTGCAGCAGTTGTTTTTCGGTTGCTCTCCGTCTCCGTCTGGCACGAAGCTTTTCAACTGTGTTTCTAATCAAGTGGAGCTGAACGCAGAGCCTGCTGAGCCAGGCAGCGTTTGGCCCACCAAGAGTTAAATTATTCTGCATCTGTTCCATGCACCCCTGCAACCCCCACAGATCCTGCCTGCCTGCCTGCCTGCCTGCCTGCCTGCCTGCTTTCCCTCCCTCCCTCTCCTCTTCATCCCTCCTCCTCCTCCTTCTCCTCGCCCTCCTTCCTTCCTCCCCTCGCTTGGCCCCGAGCCCAGAGAGAGAGCTGCTGGAAGGAGGAACACTTTTTTTTTTTTTTTTTTGTTAAGTCTTGGATTTTTTCCTCCCCAAAATGCTCTGATCTTGTGTCGTTTTTTTTTATAACCAGATGTAAAGTGTTGATTTCCTTTTTTGTATTTCCTTCTTCTTTCTCGTAGCCAGCTGACCACAACCTTCACCTTAACACCAGAGGAAATAAGCCACACACACACACACACACACACACACACACACACACACACACACACACACACACACACACACAATATGATGTAATTTCTGTTTTTTTTTGTTTCTTTTTATTCGTTGTAAGTGCTCGTGAACTCATTGGCCTCCTTTTTCCCCACATGACTCCGCAGTATCACATCATTTCCTAATAATCTATCTATACATGCATCCTCTCACCTTGTACATTGGCTGCTGCCTCTTAAAAAAAAAAAAAGTCAATGCAGGTATTTTTTTCACTTTCTGCTGTACTCATAGTGAACCAACATCAGTATTCAAGCATAATATGATGGGAGATGATTTATTTATGGATTGCAGACACAAAAACAAAATCCAAGGGATAACAAAGTAGACGGATAAGGATGCTGATTTTCTATATTGTTCTTATTGAAAGCAAACTAACAATGCATTGATCTACTTATACGTATTGTGTGTGTGTGTGTGTGTGCATCCAAAGCCTGATTCATCATCTTCCTCTTTCCTCTGTGCTGCAGCTTGTTGTGCTGCATATCACAACATCTTGACTGTATGCCACAACTATTTATAATGCATAATGTAGTACAATATGAATAGGTTGAGATATGTAGCACAACAAGCTGTAACATGAACTGTTGCATATGCAGAAATATCACTTTTACTAATGCTATGCTGCTATTCTGCTGCTATGAGCTTCTATCCACCTCATTGGACTGATTTCTGTCTATTGAATTGCTGCTTTTTATTTATTCTTTATTCTTTTATCTGCTGTTTATTCTTTGTGCTGCAGAGGAAGGAAGGAAGGAAGAAGGGATGAAAGGAGGAAGGAAGGGAGTGAGGAAGGAAGGAAGGAAGAAGGGATGAAAGGAGGAAGGAAGGGAGTGAGGAAGGAAGGAAGGAGGAAGGAAGAAGAAAGGAAAGGAGGGAGGAAGGAAGAGAGGAAGAGGAAAGGAAAGGAGGAAGGAAGGAAAGAGGAAAGAAGAAGAAAGGAAGGGGGAAGGTAGGAGGGAGGGAACAAGGAAGGAGGGAGGGAGGGAGAAAGCAAAAGAGGAAGGGAGGAAGGAAGGAAAAAAGGACAGGAAAGGAAAGAGGGAAGAAGGAAGGAAGGGGAAGGTAGAAGGGAGGGAACAAGGAAGGAGGGAGGGAGAGAGAAAGGAAAAGAGGAAGGAAGGAAAAAAGGACAGGAAAGGAAAGAGGAAGGGGGAAGGTAGGAGGGAGGGAACAAGGAGGGAGGGAGAAAGGAAAAGAGGAAGGGAGGAAGGAAGGAAAAAAGGACAGAGGAAAGAAGGGAGGGAGGAAGGAAGGGGGAAGATAGGAGGGAGGGAACAAGGAAGGAGGGAGGGAGGGAGAAAGGAAAAGAGGAAGGGAGCAAGGAAGGAAAAAAGGACAGAGGAAAGAAGGGAGGGAGGAAGGAAGGGGGGAGGAGGGAGGGAGGGAGAAAGGAAAAGAGGAAGGGAGCAAGGAAGGAAAAAAGGACAGAGGAAAGAAGGGAGGGAGGAAGGAAGAAGTAATGAAAGGAGGAAGGAAGGGAGTGAGGAAGGAAGGAAGGAAGGAGGAAGAAAGAGAGGAAGAAGAAAGGAAAGGAGGGAGTGAGGAAGGAAAGAGGGAAGGTAGTACAATATGAATAGGTTGAGATATGTAGCACAACAAGCTGTAACATGAACTAATGCTATGCTGCTATTCTGCTGCTATGAGCTTGTATCGACCTCATTTATGGAGTTTATTCCCTATCTTAATTCAAGAGCATATTAAATGGATGTGAGAGCAGTATTTATTGATTTCAGATTTTGTGATATTTTCTCTCAAAACTCTCGCACTCAAATTAGCTCTGTGCATGCTCGCACTGTGTCCTCGCAATCGGTTACAACGCTGCTCGCGCACACTCGAGTTCTTCCTCTCGCGCTCAGGGAATTTGTGCTCGCGGATCTCTGCTCTGCTCTCGGATTTTTTGTGGATCAAAGCTGTCAACCAATAGAAGGCCGGCTAGTATTGACCAATCAGACTGTCCCTGTTTGTTTACGGGTGCGTTCGCTGTTCTTCGACCCTTCTAACCCGTTCAAACACAAAACAATCATCTGTGTCATATAAAACACTTGTTTATTTTCACATCAGCAGTAAATGATCAACATTATCATTCATTTGGAGTCATGACACCGGTGACTGTACGTCCAATATTCACTCTCTTTTCTCTTTGTTTTTGCTCTCTAACAACTCCTGAGGGAAATATTCAACTCTTTAGCTGTTAAATCCTCCTCAAACATAATTAACAGCTCAATATTTTGGGGTTTTGTAGAGTGGATTTTTAGAGCTTTCTCTCTTAAAACAGCTGAGCACTGACAGTGAACCAAAACCATAAACCAAAACACTGACAACAGTGGTCCAAAAAATGAAAGAAACCACATTTATTACAGCACCGGAGGTCAGGAGGGGATAAACCCGGTTGAAAGAGTGCCCGCCCGTATGCAACGCTCCTCGAAGAACAGCGAACGCACCCGTAAACAAACAGGGACAGTCTGATTGGTCAATAATAAAAAAAAAGACAAAAATGAGAACAAGCTGCTGACACAAAGTAAAGTAGAGACGACCCACAGTAGATCAGATCATTGTTGGTTTGGATCCAAGCATGAAATATGATGTAAAATATAATAAAATCACCAACTCTGTGCTTTTAAGTGAAAACATTTACTTCCAATATGATTCCAAGATGTTAAAAGATGAATAAACACAAAGAAGAATAAGACATTCAACATATATGTGACGTATATGTGTCGTCTTCCCGGGTCAAATTGACCCGTCTGTTTTGACTGTTCCTTCTTTCCTCCCTTCCTCCCTCCTTTCCTTCCTTCTTCTTCGTCCCTTCCTTCCTTTCCTTCCTTTCCTTGTTTGCTCTCTGACAGCTTCATTAAGGATTTATCCAACATGTTTTAATGACTGAAGGAGAATTTATCGATATGATTTGTAATTATGAGTCAGAATATGAACAGTATGTAAAGGTGTTTGCATGAAGGTGGAGTTTAAGGGTAAAATAAAGATGTTGAATGATGAACGAACACTAAAGGACAAATAAGCTGTGGAGCAGAAAGGGAAGGAAGGACAGGAAGGAGGAGGGAAGGAAGGAAGGAAGGGAGGAAAAGAGGAAGGAAGGAAGGAAGGAGAGAAGGAAAGGAAGGAAGGAAAAGAGGAGGGAAAGGAGGGAAGCAAGGACAGGAGGGAGGAAGGAAGGAGAGAGGGAAGGAAGGGAGGAAAAGAGAAAGGAAGTAAGGAGAGAATGGAAGGAAGGAAAAGAGGAGGGAAAGGAAGGAAGCAAGGACAGGAGGGAGGAAAGGAAAGAAGGAAGGGAGGAAAAGAGGAAGGAAGGAAGGAAGGAGAGAAGGAAAGGAAGGAAGGAAGGAAAGGAGTAAGGAGGGAGGGAGGAAGGAGAAGAGGACGGAAAGGAAAAGAGTAAGGAGGGAGGAAGGAAGGAAAAGAGGATGGAAAGGAAGGAAGGAAAGGAAAAGAGTAAGGAGGGAGGGAGGAAGGAAGGAAAAGAGGATGGAAAGGAAGGAAGGAAAGGAAAAGAGTAAGGAGGGAGGGAGGAAGGAAGGAAAAGAGGAGGGGAAGGAAGGAAGGTGATAATAAAATACTGAAATTCAACTCGTTCATCATATAAAGAGAAACAGACAGATGGTTATGAAGCAGCTGGTTGAATATAAATGAACTGGACAGCAAACACAAGAGGAAGAAAAGAAAAGAAAGAAAGACTTTAAAAATAAATCAGTGATTAAAATCTGATAAGTTCGAGACACACAGATGAACTTTAAATAGATGATATTTGAATATAAAAAAGGATTTGCAAATAGATTTCATAATATTTTTTTTATTATAACAGGAATGAAAAAGGGACTGATTTACAAGCTTGATCCCAATTATCTTTTCATTTTCAG
>JAJDFG010000852.1:62500-70015 GCA_021039105.1 Scomber colias
CATCATCTACGTACTGTTTAACCTTCCTGTCGTCCTCCCGGGTCAAATTCACCCTATCTGTTTTGACTGTTCCTTCCTTCCTTCCTTCCTTTCTTCCATCTGTCCTTGCTCCCTCCCTCCTTCTCTCTTTCCTCCCTTCCTTCTGTCCTTCCTTCCTCCCTTCCCCTCCTACCTTTCCTTCCTCCTTCTCTCTTTCTTTCCTCCCCTCTACTTTCCTTCTTTCCTCTGTCCTTCTTTCCTTCCTTCCTCTTTTCCTTTCTCCCTCCCTCCCTCCTACCTTCCTTCCTTTCCTTCCTTCCATCTGTCCTTCCTCCCCTCCCTCATTCTCTCTTTCTTTTCCTTCCTCTCTCTCTCTCTTTCTTCCCTCCTTCTGTCCTTCCTTCTTCCATCCCTCCTTCTTTCCTTCCCTCCTACCTTCCTTCCTTCCTTCCCTTCCTTACTTTCCTTCCTCCTTCTCTCTTTCTTTCCTCCCTCCACCTTCCTCCCTTCCTTCTTTCCTCTGTCCTTCTTTCCTTCTGCCGCCCTTCCTTCCTTTCCTTTCCTGTCATTTACTCTTTATAGTTAAGCATTAACCCAACTGCATTTCACTGATTTTCATGAAGAAGCAGCAACAGAAATGTTCCCAAACCCTTAACCTAAACCTAATTCTAAATTCCTTCCCTTCTTTTTTCCTTCCTTCCTCCCTCCCTCCCTCCCTTCCTTCCTTCCTTCTGTTCTTCCTCCGTTCTTCTCGTCTGTCCTTCCTTCTTTCTGTCTGTCCTTCCTACCTTTCTTCCCTACTTCCTTTTGTCTGTCTTTCCTTCCTTCCCTTCTTATTTCCTTCCTTCCTCCCTTCCTTCCTCTCTTCCGTCTGTCCTTCCTTCCTTCTTTCTGTCTGTCCTTCCTACTTTTCTTCCCTACTTCCTTTTGTCTGTCTTTCCTTCCATCCCTTCTTATTTCCTTCCTTCCTTCTTTCCTCCCTTTCTTCCTTCCTTCCTCTCTTCCTTCCTTCTTTCCTTCCTTCCGCCCTTTCTTCTGTCTGTCTGTCCTTGCTACTTTTCTTCCCTCCTTCCTTTTTGTCCGTCTTTCCTTCCTTCCTTCCCTCCATCTTTTTAACAATCCGGCCCACATCAGATCAAATTGGTCTCTATGTGGCCCTTGAATGAAGATGAGTTCGACTCCTCTGCTCTAACAGCAAATTAAAGGTGCAAGATTCATCGGTTGATGTTTGGAAAAAACACACAAAGCAAAAGTTAACCTCTTCTGCCACACTCAATGAGCACGAAAGAGGAAGAGAGAGCAGCTGTGGTTGAGCGAGCTAGAGAGGGGTGTAGCTCCGCCTTGCCCTCGGTGGAGACGGAGACAGTGATGTAACCTGGTCAACATGTTACACTCTGTTATTGGCTGGAGCTAAACACCTACTGACGAAAAAGCTTCCTGAACACAGAGAAATAATAAGAAATTAAGAAACACACACTTCTAATGGGTCCTAAGTGATGATAGAGAAGGATTATTTTAGTATGAGTTAATATGTGAAGAGTAAATCCTGCGTAATACACCTTTAAATAACTGAAGGACTCTACAAATACAAAAGTCCTCACTTTACCAAATAGTCCTTAAATAAACTCAAAATGATTCTCATAAAAATAGAAGAGCACACACACACATATACACACATACATACACACACACACACACACTCACACTCAGCTGTTACGGTGAGTGTGTTGAGGGAGTGGAGGCCTCCGGATGCACTCGTCTCTTCCTCCTTATCTCTGCCTGCCATATGTGTGTGTTGTGTGTGTGTGTGTGTGTGTGTGCCTCCGTGTGGTGTGTGTGTGTGTGTGTGTGTGGTGTGTTTGGGTGTGTATGTGTGTGTGCTTGTAAAATGAACGTGCCAGCTGAAGTAAATATCAGCAGCCAACTCATGATGACACGTGTGTGTGTGTGTGTGTGTGTTTGTGTGTGTGTGTGTGTGTGTGTGTGTTGGTGTGTGTGTATGTGCATTTGTATATGTGTGTGTTACTTGATAGAGTTAAACTATCAGAAGTATTTATGTATTTTAATCCTTATGTGTGTGTGTGTGTGTGTGTGTGTGTGTGTGTGTGTGTGTGGCAGCTAACTGACTAAACTGATTAGAAATTGAATGAACTCACACACTCATATTAGACCCTTGATATCAGTTTATTAAAGCATCATAAATGTACTTTTACATTATACTGAAGAATAGTGTATAAGGTTTTTATGTTTTCTAACTTTAGATTTCCTTCCTGGCAGCCAGTACAGGTCGGCTCACTGTGACATTAAACTCAATTTCCAAAACACTCCTTCTCACAACTTCCTGATAGCACATTTAAAACAGTTTTTTAAATGTGCTATATAAATAAAGCTGCTGCTGAATATTAGGCCTTCAAAAAACCTACATGGATCCAAATCTGCATCAAAACTTAGAGCAGAGGTGTCAAACTCATTTTCATTCAAGGGCCACAGACAGACCAATATGATCTCATGTGGGCCGGATCATTAAAAAGATGGAGGGAAAGAAGGAAGGAAGGAAGGAAGAAACGGAGGAAGGACAGATGGAAAGAAGGGAAGGAAGGAAGAAACGGAGGAAGGACAGATGGAAGGAAGGACAGAAGGAAGAAAGGGAGGAAGGACAGATGGAAGAAATGGAGGAAGGACAGAAGGAAGAAAGGGAGGAAGGACAGAAGGAAGGAAGGGAGGAAGGACAGAAGGAAGAAAGGGAGGAAGGACAGATGGAAGAAATGGAGGAAGGACAGATGGAAGGAAGGACAGATGGAAGAAATGGAGGAAGGACAGAAGGAAGGAAGGGAGGAAGGACAGATGGAAGGAAGGACAGAAGGAAGAAAGGGAGGAAGGACAGATGGAAGAAATGGAGGAAGGAAGAAATGGAGGAAGGACAGATGGAAGAAATGGAGGAAGGAAGGAAGAAATGGAGGAAGGACAGATGGAAGAAATGGAGGAAGGACAGAAGGAAGGAAGGACAGAAGGAAAAAAGGGAGGAAGGACAGATGGAAGGAAGGACAGATGGAAGAAATGGAGGAAGGAAGAAATGGAGGAAGGACAGATGGAAGGAAGGACAGATGGAAGAAATGGAGGAAGGACAGATGGAAGGAAGGACAGATGGAAGAAAGGGAGGAAGGACAGAAGAAAGAAAAGGAGGAAGGACAGATGGAAGGAAGGGAGGAAGGACAGATGGAAGGAAGGGAGGAAGGACAGATGGAAGGAAGGGAGGAAGGACAGATGGAAGGAAGGGAGGAAGGACAGAAGGAAGGAAGGACAAATGGAAGGAAAGACAGATGGAAGAAAGGGAGGAAGGACAGAAGAAAGAAATGGAGGAAGGACAGATGGAAGGAAGGGAGGAAGGACAGAAGGAAGGAAGAACAAATGGAAGGAAGGACAGATGGAAGGAAGAAAGGGAGGAAGGACAGAAGAAAGAAATGGAGGAAGGACAGAAGGAAGGAAGGGAGGAAGGACAGAAGGAAGGAAGGACAGATGGAAGGAAGAAAAAGAACACAGGAAGGAAGGTGGGCCGGATTTCACCCCTCAGCGGGCCGGTTCTGGCCCTCGGGCCGCATGTTTGACACCCCCTGACTTAGAGGCCTATTTAGAGGACTAGACTTTTTAAACCAAAGTTCACGTGAAGTTATCGTGCAGATATTTAAAGACGTCCTCTAAAGACTTAAACACGTCTTTCTAACTTTGCTCCAAATTTAATTTAAACCTGTTAAGTTCTTGAAATATCTGCTAATTAGCCGGCAGACAAACATCACACAACCAACCACACTAAATAAAAGGACCTGAACCAGTCTCAGCTCATTATAGTCCATTAAGCCGACCCCACATGACCCTCTTGGTGTCAACGCCCCCCCCCCCCCCCCCCCCCCCCCCAAAACCCTAACCCCCCTCCCTCAGCAGCAGGCCGATCTGGACTTCTTCACAAACACGACAACTTAGACTGAAGTCCTTGAACTTGTAATGAAGCTGAGAGTTCACTCCGAGCTTCTGTCCTGAGCAGCTTTTTAACAGATCTGCAGACTTCATGTTCACAGCTCTGACGGCTCTGTGAGTCTCTGTGAGTCTGTGGATGTGGGAATGACGATAAAGGGACAAACACACATTACTAAAACAAAAACTACAAAAACAGAATCTGACAAAGGCAAAGAAGCAAGAAAGCAAGTTTATTTATGGATGGAAGGAAGGACAGAGGAAGAAAGGGAGGAAGGACAGATGGAAGGAAGAAAGGGAGGAAGGCCAGAAGGAAGAAAGGGAGGAAGGACAGATGGAAGGAAGGGAGGAAGGACAGATGGAAGGAAGGGAGGAAGGACAGATGGAAGGAAGGGAGGAAGGACAGATGGAAGGAAGGGAGGAAGCACAGAAGGAAGAAATGGAGGAAGGACAGATGGAAGGAAGAAAGGGAGGAAGGACAGAGGAAGGAAGGAAGGAAGGAAGGAAATAAGAAGGGAAGGAAGGAAGAAACGGAGGAAGGACAGATGAAGGAAGAAAGGGAGGAAGGACAGAAGGAAGGAAGGAAGGAAGGAAGAAACGGAGGAAGGACAGATGGAAGGAAGGACAGAAGGAAGAAAGGGAGGAAGGACAGATGGAAGGAAGGACAGACGGAAGAAATGGAGGAAGGACAGAAGGAAGGAAGGGAGGAAGGACAGATGGAAGGAAAGACAGAAGGAAGAAATGGAGGAAGGACAGATGGAAGGAAGAAAGGGAGGAAGGACAGAAGGAAGAAAGGGAGGAAGGACAGATGGAAGGAAGAAAGGGAGGAAGGGACAGAAGGAAGGAAGGAAGGAAGGAAATAAGAAGGGAAGGAAGGAAGAAACGGAGGAAGGACAGATGGAAGGAAGAAAGGGAGGAAGGACAGAAGGAAGGAAGGAAGGAAGGAAATAAGAAGGGAAGGAAGGAAGAAACGGAGGAAGGACAGATGGAAGGAAGGACAGAAGGAAGAAAGGGAGGAAGGACAGATGGAAGGAAGGACAGACGGAAGAAATGGAGGAAGGACAGAAGGAAGGAAGGGAGGAAGGACAGATGGAAGGAAAGACAGAAGGAAGAAATGGAG
Organism: Scomber colias; assembly: GCA_021039105.1. Lineage (NCBI taxonomy): Eukaryota > Metazoa > Chordata > Actinopteri > Scombriformes > Scombridae > Scomber > Scomber colias. Next base: position 67,569 of record JAJDFG010000852.1, read on the forward strand.
GAAGGACAGATGGAAGGAAGAAAGGGAGGAAGGACAGAAGGAAGAAAGGGAGGCAGGACAGAAGAAAGAAAGGGAGGAAGGACAGAAGGAAGGAAGGACAGATGGAAGGAAGGACAGAAGGGAGGAAGGACAGATGGAAGGAAGGACAGAAGGGAGGAAGGGAGGAAGGACAGAAGGAAGGAAGTCCTTGAACTTGTAATGAAGCTGAGAGTTCACTCCGAGCTTCTGTCCTGAGCAGCTTTTTAACAGCTCTGCAGACTTTATGTTCACAGCTCTGACGGCTCTGTGAGTCTGTGAGTCTGTGATGTGGGAATGACAATAAAGGGACAAACACACATTACTAAAACAAAAACTACAAAAACAGGCAAAGGAAGCAAGTTTATTTATGTTAGAGGTTTTCTACGTCATGCTTCACAGTGTTTAAGACACTAAATAGCTTGTGGTGATTAAGGTAGTTTAAAGGGATAGTTCGGGTTTTTTGACATTAACCCTTTATTGGGCAAATAATTATATTTGGTAACTTCTGTAAATATCCCAAAATATCCTTCCTTCCTTCTTTCCTTCCTTCCTTTCCTTCCTCCCTGCCTTCTTTTCTTCCCTCCCTCGTTCCTTATTTCCTCCGTCCATCCTTCCTTTCCTTCCTTCCATCTGTCCTTCCTCCCTCCCTCCTTCTCTCCTGCCTTCCTTCTTTCCTTCCTCCGTCCTTCCTTCCTTCCTTTCCTTACTTCCATCTGTTCTTCCTCCCTCCCTCCTTCTCTCTCCTCCCTTCCTTCTTTCCTTTCTCCATCCCCCTTTCTTCTTCCTTCCTTCCTTCCTTCCTTCCTTCTTTCTTTCTTCCCTTCCTCCCTCCCTTCCTTTCAATGAGTGTCCTATAAAGGGTTAAAGGATAATTGCCGTTTTTTACAACTTGGACCTTATTTCTAGCATAAAATACGATCATTTACTCACCCAGACAACTTTGGTGTCATTTGGAGTCGTTCGGACAGAATTAGCTCCAGTGTTGCGCTGCGTATATCCGTATAATGTGAGTACACAGGGCACCGAAGCACAGCCTCTATATAACGCTTTATCTGCTGCAAAACTAGTTAATTTCACCAATATTTAGTTATGATACGTTAGTGCTACTCCCCTCCGACCTACAAACCTCCTTGACCTACAGCCGCCGTGTTGTGACTGCGTGCGGTCTTCAGAAATGACATCATCCAGATCAGAGGTCAGTAGGTCAACCTCCAGACCCCGGATGTTGATAACATGCCACCACAGGCTCGAAACTAGTTCATTCACCAATATTTAGTTATGATACGTTATTGCTATTCCCCTCCGAGCCCGTGGTGGCATGTTATCAACATCCAGGGTCTGTAGGTTGACCTGCTAACCTCTGATCTGGATGATGTCATTGAAAGTCTTAGCCATGGTGAACTATAATAAGAAGGTTAGTAGTAGTTGTCTAGGTGAGTAAATGATCGTATTTTATGCTAGAAATAAGGTCCAGGTTGTAAAAAATGGTAATTATCCTTTAAGTTGTATGACATCCTCACCATCAGTGTCGTGCATCAGCAGTGGCTTTTCCCCCACTGCGTCCTGTGAGCGGAGTTCTGGCCCTTTGGCTTTTGGTGTTGAAGAAAGTAGTTCCGGCTAGTTTCTGGGGTCACAAAGATAAAGTGTTTTGCTTGTGACCCCAGAAAAAATCACTGCTGATGCACGACACTGATGGTGAGGATGTCATACAACTTCATGTCAAAAAACCTGAACTATCCCTTTAACTTTAATATGTCAGCTGTCCTCATGAGATGTGCAGTGAATCTCCAATTGTGCATCTTCTTAATGTTTAATGACAGCTCACATGAGATTATATGGATAGAAAAAATGCTTTTAACTGAGTCCAAGAGAAAAGTGTTAATTACCCACCAGGTCAATACTACAGTAGTTATATTGGTATTACAGAGTGTGAAGGCTCTATTGAATCTGCAGGAATTATTATTATTTCACAGCCTCAAAATTTGCAAACATGCCAGACTCAGGAAAAAATGAGTCGAAAAATGGCTCAACAGCGCCCCCTAGGCAAATGAAAAAATTGAGCCCCTCGCTCCAGATTGACGTAGACAAACGAAATTCAGTACACATATGTATCATGTAAAGACGAACAAAAAAGTTTCTTGGACCCATACCTTAACTCCAACAGGAAGTCAAGCCATTTCGATTTGAATTTTCAATTTTGGTGCCATTTTTTGCGATTTCCACGGCTTGTATGTTAACGAATTCCTCCTAGAGATTAAATCTGACCGACTTCAAATTCACTCAGAATCATCTTAAGACATTGGGCATGAAAATATATCAAAATCTTTCCTCTCCATTAAACCTGATGGACGTGGCGATGATGATGTTCATGTGAGCTGGAAGTATTTTTTGCACCAGTGTGTGCTTTTGTAGTTTTACTGAGCGAACCT
>JAJDFG010000853.1:0-45266 GCA_021039105.1 Scomber colias
TGTGTGCTTTCTGTGTGTGTGTGTGTGTGTGTGTGTGTGTGTGTGTGTGTGTGTGCGTGTGCATGTGCATGTGTGTGTGTGTGTGTGTGTTATGAGGTAGACGATGTCCTTGTACCTAAGAAGTCGGCACACAATCAACTATTCTGACCTACAACTCCTTAACCAAACCTGCTGTCCTCCCTCCCTCCCTCCCTCCCTCCCTCCTTTCCTCTCGCTTACTCTCATCTTCCCTCCACCCCTCCATCTGTCTCCTTCCCTCTCTCCCTCTCTCCCTCTCTCTCTGTCTCTCTGTTTACTCAGAGTCCACAATCTCTCTGTGCTTTCTCCTCCAAGACTGTGGCTAAAAGTAAAATGCATTCATCCTGGTTATTCATTTATCCATCCTTTAAGCCTTAATAATAATAATAAGAAGAAGAAGAAGAAGAAAAACCACTGAAAGCTAGAATAAGATCACATCTGACATGCATCGTGACACCTCACACGGATAATACGGCATTACAAACTAGCTTCCAAATCACGACGGCGAATCTCATCAAACTGGACAGATCAGGTTCGGACTAAGAATACAAATACTCACAATGACATGCATGCAATGAAAATGTTAGCGTAGGAATAGGAAGGCAGAGGCAGAGGCCATGTGAGGAGTACCTGCAGAGAGATGACACTGCGCTGCCGGCGGACCGCAGGCTGCCTGTTTGCAGTGAATGGAGATGTGATGAATACAGATACGCTGCCGAACGCCTCTGGTGGTGTCCTTGTGTGAAGTGGATGAAAAGTGTTTTGGGAAATGTGCAGGAATGGATGACTGTATGACCCTTAAACATCTCAGTGAGAATAAACCCATCATGTAGAGTAAATAACACAAGTGGATGAATGCGGTGCCCGAAAGTTCAATCTGTGAATGATGAAGTCTTTTTTTTTTTTTTTTTTCCAGCGCCGTGGTTACAGGCACAAGCTTTTCAAAGTGTTTCTGGGTTTAATGAGCAGGAAGTCAGTTGATGGAGGTGATGTAGTTCACTGCACGGCCACCAGGGGGCAGCGTTGACTGTTAAAACAGGCGGCTGAGCTCAGAAAGACAAAAAACATGAAAATATCACCACATAACTTTATTTTGAGATGTAAATCATCTCAAAATAAAGTTATGTGGTGATATTTTCATGTTTCCTTCCCTCCGTCCTTCCTTGTCTTCTTTCCTTCTTTGTTTCCTTCCCTCCGTCCTTCCTTCATCTTCTTTTCCTTTCTTCCTTTCCTTCCTTCCTTCCATCTTTCCTTCATCTTCTTTTCCTTTCTTCCTTCCTTGCTTCCTAATCCCTTTTCCTTCCTTCCTTCCTTCCCTCGGTCCTTCCTTCCTTCCACCTTTCCTTCATCTTCTTTTCCTTTCTTCCTTCCTAATCCCTTTTCCTTCCTTCCATCTTTCCTTCATCTTCTTTTCCTTTCTTCCTTCCTAATCCCTTTTCCTTCCTTCCATCTTTCCTTCATCTTCTTTTCCTTTCTTCCTTCCTAATCCCTTTTCCTTCCTTCCATCTTCAAAAGCAATTTATCATCAGTATTAATATTATTATTATTTATTGTCTCTATTCATGTTTGAAACAGACCGATAAACCTCTGGTCACTGATCACTTTGCTGTGTTTTAATGCAACATCATTCTTCTTATTTATAATCTGTCAGATCACAGAATCAATATGAACTTTAATCACAGCTCAGAAACCTGTGAGATCATAGAGACGGCAGATAAAACTATTAATACATTTTCACTTCATGTTTACAGATGTTTGAATATTTCCACCTTTTGTTGCTTCTGATTTTCTCTGTGATCACTGATTTCAACACTGTTCTTTATGTTATAGACTCTGAAATTCAACTGCTTTTGGCCTCTGAATCCTGACTGATCAGATTCTCCCTCTGATAATATTGATTCTACATTATTTACACAGTTTAAATATATTTAAAGTGTGATCACGTGGTTAAACAGTGATTCCTGTTAGTTGGGAATCTTCTTCTGAAAATCAGTTTCATAAGATCAAGAAACTGTAATATTCAGCATATTTACATCAATTTGATTTGTTGAAACCTTTTTCATTTTGTCCTTGTAAAACACTTTGTAATCTCTGGTTTTAATGAGTATTATATTAAACATTATTATTAATATTTGTTGTATTTTCCTCCAGTCGAGAGCGAAGCAGCTGTATAACGCCGGCTATAAGACTCTGACTCATCTGGCGAACGCCGACCCAGCAGTTCTCTCCAAGACAATAGAAAACCTCTACAAGAAACAAGCCAACCTGATCGTGGCCTCGGCTAAAGTGAGCACGATGTTAACGTCTTCTCAGTGCTGCTCGCTGTGACTCGTAGTCAGAATTAACACGTGAACTGTTCCTTGTGTGGTCAGATGATGTCTCTCTGTGTTCCAGATGCTGCTGAATGAAAAGGCGGCGGCGCTGCAGGAGGAAGTGGACGAGCTGCTGATGATGCCCGTAGACTTCCCCTCAGCTTCACACACACTCCTCACCTGAGCTCATTCATTACCGAGAAGTTTTATTCTCTCTGGAAACAACTGATCTGGAAACAACTGATAGATTTAATTTTTTTTATTTCATCGTGTCACTGAATATATATATCATAATTATCATTATTATAATAATTATTAATAATAAAATAATGTATTAGATGGACTCTGCTTGATGTTGGTTTTCTTAGTGATGTAGTATGCAGTATTACAGTAAAAGTAGTGTTTGGTCCCTCTGGAAATGATCTAACATTTAACCTCATAGAAAGAACTCATCTGATTAACATATCTCATCAGTTGCTTCTGTCATGATGAATGAAAGTTGTAAAGAGACTTTGTGGAAACCTTGTAAATCTACAACTAGAGCTACCAGCCACTTCCCCATATGACACATTACATCATATGTCATGTTTTATGGGTATGAATGTGCTTGGCTCGTGTGTGTGTGTGTGTGTGTGTGTGTGTTTGTATTACGTCATTAGGGGCGACTCTAGGATCAGACCTTTAGGGAGGCTCAGCTCCTAATGACAGTATGACACACAAAGTCCTGCTAATGTTCAAGCCCCACTTTCACTGAATAATGTAAATTACAACAATACATATTCATACATAGTAGAGTGGTCTACTATAGTTTATAATAATAATAATGTTCAGAATAAACAATGACAGGTTACAGAGAGGTTAGATAGTTGAGAGAAAGATTATATATTAATGACAGAACTATCTAACAGTACTTTATAGACCTGTTCAAATAAAACCATTTGATCCTGCAGCATGAGAGTTTGTCTCTGGTTCAGTAGTTCAGTGACTCAGTGCAGACTTCATTTAGATTTATTTTTACCTTTTCTATGTTACCAGTGATAGATTAATAAAACTACTAAAAGAAAAGAAAACCCTCCTCCTCTCCTACTGAACCATCTCTAACAGACAGCTTCACAAAATAATTAAGTTGTATAGAAAAATTTTTAGGGGGAAAAATACAATCATATTTAATTTATTTTATTTAGGGGTGCTGAGATCAAATTTAGGGCTGATCTTATTTGATCTTATGTTAGTTTTGATGCTGTTGGACAGCAGCTCAAACAGCATGTCGGTGTGTATGCTTGCATAATAGAGAAAGATCTGTTGTATGGCGTTCATTGTGGGTGGAGACTTTGGGGCCCCATATACTCTTGTTCCGGCCCTGCCTCTTCACATTCAGCTCAGCCGGTCCTCATTACCCAGGATACACAGTCCGCTCCGGGTCGGTCCGGTTGATTGAGTCCTTACCGGCCGGTTCGTCCCGGAGATGTTTCGGTTCTGGTGTGAAAAGGCAGAGCAGGAAGCAGAGCAGGAAGCGTTTCCTCTCACATGTGTTTGAGAGTCTAAACAAACAAACATCAGCAACAGTAACAGTAAGTGTGTGAGTCTGAAACATGAAGTGTGAGTTAGTGTTGGTCTCTGCTCTCCTCTGGATCACTGACGGGTTCCTCTCCAACTTTACCGGTACCTGTTCACCGGGACTCACGGAGCGGGCTGCCGGGGAGTCGGTGCGTGTCTCCGTGGACTTGTCCCGGCTGGTCCACCGGGTCGATCCTCGCTTTCTGTCCGTCACCATCGATGCCAGCCTGGCTTCAGAGGAGAAGTTCATGTACCTCCTCAGGTCAGTCTGTGTGTGTGTGTGTGTGTGTGTGTGTGTGTGTGTGTGTGTGTGTGTGTCTCTGTGGTTCAAAGTTTAATCTTCAGTCAGACTCAAAGTTCAACAGCCTGTAAAAACAAGTTAAAACACATCTGAACACTTTGTCTTCTCCTCATGTGACCAACAACACACAAACACACACACACACACACACACAAACACATTCAAGACACATTCCTGCAGCTCATTCACATTTCTGTCACATGTTTAATCTAAAATAACATTTCATCATTCTTCACATTTAATATAATGAATCGAAACTGTTCTGTTTTATCTATTTATCTATCTATAACTCTATCTATAACTCTATCTATCCATCCATCTATCTATCTATCTATAGTTGCATTCTTCACATGTAATATAATAATTTGAAACCTTTATGTTGTGTTTATTATAACACAGTTGGACCGTAGTTTGACTTTCTGTTCAAGTATAAAAACTAGGGCTGTCAAACGATTATTTTTTTAAATTGAGATTAATCGCAGAATTTCCATAGTTAATCGCGATTAATCACGTTTTGAATTGCATGTTTAAAATCCTGTTATTTTCCATTTGAAGGCAGTTTTAAGCCCATAATGTAAAGCATTTCTTACCAGAGTGTCTTAACTGGGAATCAATCACGGCTCTGCTGCGACTCCCACACTCCAAAATGGTCCTTTGGTGGAGCTGAGGCTGGCTTGGCTGCACCTGGGTGTTTAGCGTGGAGGTGCTAACTCAAACTCCACGTACTCCGGTGGTAGTTAAACTCCGTTTGACACAGGTTGCATTTTACTTTTGACTTGTCAACTGAAGCGTCTGGAAGTGTTTTTAAAGTTAAACAAGCCGTTCAAAAGTCCAGTAGCTCTCTTACTTTCCATCAGCGCGGTAGGTTTACTGCAGGAGGCCACTTCAAAGCATAGCGCTACAGCTAGAGGAGCCGTCTACGGGGGAGTAGAAGGGACAAAAACATTAAAATGCCATTAAAAAAGATTAACGCGTTAACGCTGACAGCCCTAATAAAAACTAAAGAATAAACAGTGACTGTGTGAAAGCTTCATTAAGGATGACCTCTCAGTAATGTGAGTAAAGACACTAATAATAATAATGTGAGCGTATGAAGAGTTAAATATGAAGCAGCTGTTTAACTGGACTTCCTGTCTGCTGTTAATGTGCTGCCATCTGTTTCTAACTTTCCTCTAAAGCTGCTTTTATTCCCTCTCAACTCTGGAGTCAGATTATCTCACATTGTGATGAATTATTATTTCTCTCAGCTCAGAGGGGCTAAATAATTGGATTTGCCTTTTTTTCCAGAGTTGTTGCTTTAAAACATCAGTTTATCAGATTAAATGAATCTTTTTATAATGGAACAAAAACCACCAAATAATGATGTGGACATGGAAACAAGATGAGCTTTGAAGCAGGGGGGCGGGTTTAGTGGTTTAGTGGTTTAATGACTCAGTGCAGACTTCATTTAGATTTATTTTTACCTTTTCTAACTGAGAATGTTACCAGTGATAGATTATTAATATTAAAACTACTGAAAGAAAAGAAAAGCCTCCTACTGGACAACTATGGGACTTAACTTCAGAGCAGTGAGAGACAAGTGATTATTTAATCTGGTTTGAATTGTGCCATGAAATACAGTTTAAAAGATCATCAAGAGAGTTTGACATAAAACTGTTGAAGTATGTGACAAAAAAAAACTTAATTAGAAAGACGACAACCTGAAGTCGATAGCTGCTGAAGTGAAACAAGTAAAAACGTCTCTTTCTTTCTTTCTTTCTTTCTTTCTTTCTTTCTTTCTTTCTTTCTTTCTTTCTTTCTTTCTTTCTTTCTTTCTTTCTTTCTTTCCTCAGCTAACTGGTTTGGTATTAATTGGTACACTTAAAACTCAGGTGTGATGTTACCAGTGATAGATTATTAATATTAAAACTACTAAAAGAAAAGAAAACCTCCTACTGGACCACGACAGGACTTAACTTCAGAACATCGAGAGACAAATAATTGTACCATGAAATACACATAATGTATGATGTTTGTCAGTTTAAAAGATCATTGACATAAAACTGTTCAAGTATAAAACTAAAGTCATTAGAAAGACGACACAACCAAAAGTCGTTAAAACATTCTGCTGATAGCCGCTGAAGTGAAACGAGTGAAAACGTCTTTCTTTCTTTTCTCAGCTGATAAAAGGAACAGAAATCAGTGGATAAAACACATCAGGAACGTCGCCCCTCTTGGTGTCATTGACTTATATATTGTGCAAGATAAGAGATGTTTTATAGTTTGTTCTGTTTGTTCTCAAAAAGTCAGAATTTCCCAGTTCCTCAATCACAAAGTTCAACTGGGATTCCCCTTAAAGTCAAATGTTCCAACTAGGAAAGATCAGAATAACCTCAACAGCCCCCGCCTCAGAGTCCATGACTGTAACTTCCTGTTTATCAGCACTCTGTCTTATTAGTGTCTCACAGCTCTGTCCGTGGACGTGATGCTGTTTGTATCAACAGGTTTTGGTATCAGGTGACGATGCTAACCTGGATACAGATACTGGTACACTTAAAACTCATCATCATTCCAGACTCCGACTTCCGAGGTTAATGAAATGCAGCATTAGTTCACTGAGCCGGTTCAGATGTTGAATTCATGGCACAATTCAGACAGGATCAAACCCCAGATAAGAACCTGTCTGGGTCCTTTTAAACGTTTCCCTTATGTGAAATAAAGACGTTTCTATTTCTATACAAACCCAACAGTAAGTATTAGAGTTTAATCTATCTATCTATCTATCTATCTATCTATCTATCTATCTATCTATCTATCTATCTATCTATCTATCTATCTATCTATCTATCTATCTATCTATCTATCTATCTATCTATCTATCTATCTATCTATCTATCCATCCATCTATCCGTCCATCTATCCATCTATCCATCTATCCATCTATCCATCTATCCATCTATCCATCCATCCATCCATCTATCCATCTATCTATCCCTCCATCCCTCTATCCCTCCCTCTATCTCTCGATCATCTATCCCTCTATCTCTCTATCCATCTATTCCTCTATCTATCATCTATCATCTATCATCTACCTATCTACCTATCTACCTATCTACCTATCTACCTATCTGTCTATCTGTCTATCTGTCTATCTGTCTATCTGTCTATCCGTCTATCCGTCTATCCGTCTATCCGTCCATCCATCCATCCACATTGCTCACAGTCCAAGTTAAAATGTTTTTCGTCTTTCTTATTTCATCTTCATTAATATTTAATTCTTTATAAGCTTCCTTCTATAAAGTTGATCTGTTATCAGAGAAACAGGAAGCTGGTTATTACTTCATATCTTCCACTGAGAGTCCTGCTTGTGTGGTTTACCCTCAGAGATATGAAGCTTCATCACACTTTATGTTTTTTATTATTCAGATTTTAACCCTTTATTGGGCAAATAATTATATTTGGTAACTTCTGTAAATATCCCAAAACATCCTTCCTTCCTTCCTTCCTTCCTTCCTTCCTTTCTTTCTTTCCTCCCTGCCTTCTTTCTTCCCTTCCTCTTTTCCTTTCTCCCTCCCTCGTTCCTTATTTCCTCCGTCCTTCCTTCCTTTCCTTCCTTCCATCTGTCCTTCCTCCCTCCCTCCTTCTCTCCTCCCTTCCTTCTTTCCTTCCTCTGTCCTTCCTTCCTTCCTTCCTTCCTTCCTTTCTTTACTTCCATCTGTTCTTCCTCCCTCCCTCCTTCTCTCCTCCCTTCCTTCTTTCCTTCCTCCATCCCCCTTTCTTCTTCCTTCTTTCTTCCCTTCCTCCCTCCTTCTCTCTTTCTTTCCTCCGTCCCTCCTTCCTTCCCTTTCTTCCTTCCTTCTTTCCTTCCTTCCTTCCTTCCATCCTTCCTTCCTTCCTCCCTTCCTATCTCCCTTCCTTTCAAGGAGTGTCCTATAAAGGGTTAACATGAAGTTTTTTTTGTTTTTTTTGTTGTCAGCGCTCCGAAGGTCCGAACGTTGGCCCGAGCTTTAACTCCGGCGTTTCTGAGGTTTGGAGGAACCAGACAGGACTTCATGGTGTTCACTCCTCAGTATGATCGGCTCAGCACGTTCAATGCAGGTAACACCACATGACTTACTGATCCTCATGGACCACATACACTGGAAGACTACTACTATTTATATAAAGTATGTTAATTTTAACTCTTCCACAGTGAGGAGTCATAATGTCGTGATGAGTCAGCTGACGTTTGCTTCCTGTTAGTAAACGTTTAGCAACCACAGACACAAACCTCCAAACCTTCACTTCCTCTGTAAAATCCAACATGAGTCAACAGATAGGGGAGACCAGGGTCGGTTGTCACACTTTTTACTCTTGGTGATAACTGCTGATCATCCAAACATCTTTTAACCCTTGAAGAGGCAAGAGTGGAAAATGAGATGTGAAGAATAAAATCCTACTGTAGCAATCCAGTCGTCCCAATTCAAGGCACATACAATTAAATAACCACCTTAACCCTTTATAGGACACTCATTGAAAGGAAGGAAGGAAGGAAGGATGAAAGGAAGGAAGGAAGGGAAGGAAGGGAAGGAAGGAAGAAAGAAGGAAGGAAGGTAGGGGGGAGGAAAGAAAGAGAGAAGGAGGGAGGGAGGGAGGAAGGGAAGAAAGAAGGAAGGAAGGAAGGAAGAAGAAAGGGGGATGGAGGAAGGAGAGAAGGAGGGAGGGAGGAAGAACAGATGGGAGGAAGGAAAGAAGGAAGGGAGGAGAGAAGGAGGGAGGGAGGGAGGGAGGAAGGACAGATGGGAGGAAGGAAAGGAAGGAAGGACGGAGGAAATAAGGAATGAGGGCGGGAGAAAGGAAAAGAGGAAAGGAAGAAAGAAGGCAGGGAGGAAGGAAAGGAAGGAAGGGAGGAAGGAAAGAAGGAAGGGAGGAGAGAAGGAGGGAGGGAGGAAGGACAGATGGGAGGAAGGAAGGACGGAGGAAATAAGGAACGAGGGCGGGGAGAAAGGAAAAGAGGAAAGGAAGAAAGAAGGCAGGGAGGAAGGAAAGGAAGGAAGGAAGGAAAGAAAGGAAGGAAGGAAGGAAGGAAGGAAGGATATTTTGGGATATTTACAGAAGTTACCAAATATAATTATTGGCCCAATAAAGGGTTAACCAATCGTGCTCCGAAACAGGTGTTAAAGAGTCTGTGCCTCCTGGTGCACGCTGCCTGTTTAAGGGTTAATAATGATAAAGATGATGAAATGGAGGCTTGTAATGAGTATCACTTTCACTTTTACAACTTATTATAACAAGAAGTAAATTAAGCATCAAAGACAAACCGACCCCATCACTGTGTTGGTGATTGATGGATGGATGGAAGGAAGGAAGGAAGGAAGGAAGGAAGGGAAGGAGGGAGGGAGGAAGGAAAGGAAAGGAAGGAGGGAGGGAGGACAGAAGGAAGGGAAGAAAGAAGGAAGGAAGAAGAAAGGGGATGGAGGAAGGAGAGAAGGAGGGAGGGAGGAAGGACAGATGGAAGTAAGGAAAGGAAGGAAGGAAGGACAGAGGAAGGAAAGAAGGAAGGGAGGAGAGAAGGAGGGAGGGAGGAAGGACAGATGGAAGTAAGGAAAGGAAGGAAGGAAGGACAGAGGAAGGAAAGAAGGAAGGGAGGAGAGAAGGAGGGAGGGAGGAAGGACAGATGGAAGTAAGGAAGGAAGGACGGAAGGACAGAGGAAGGAAAGAAGGAAGGGAGGAGAGAAGGAGGGAGGGAGGAAGGACAGATGGAAGTAAGGAAAGGAAGGAAGGAAGGACAGAGGAAGGAAAGAAGGAAGGGAGGAGAGAAGGAGGGAGGGAGGAAGGACAGATGGAAGTAAGGAAAGGAAGGAAGGAAGGAAGGACAGAGGAAGGAAAGAAGGAAGGGAGGAGAGAAGGAGGGAGGGAGGAAGGACAGATGGAAGTAAGGAAAGGAAGGAAGGAAGGAAGGAAGGACAGAGGAAGGAAAGAAGGAAGGGAGGAGAGAAGGAGGGAGGGAGGGAGGAAGGACAGATGGAAGTAAGGAAAGGAAGGAAGGAAGGACAGAGGAAGGAAAGAAGGAAGGGAGGAGAGAAGGAGGGAGGGAGGAAGGACAGATGGAAGTAAGGAAAGGAAGGAAGGAAGGACAGAGGAAGGAAAGAAGGAAGGGAGGAGAGAAGGAGGGAGGGAGGAAGGACAGATGGAAGTAAGGAAAGGAAGGAAGGAAGGACAGAGGAAGGAAAGAAGGAAGGGAGGAGAGAAGGAGGGAGGGAGGAAGGACAGATGGAAGTAAGGAAAGGAAGGAAGGAAGGACAGAGGAAGGAAAGAAGGAAGGGAGGAGAGAAGGAGGGAGAGAGGAAGGACAGATGGAAGTAAGGAAAGGAAGGAAGGAAGGACAGAGGAAGGAAAGAAGGAAGGGAGGAGAGAAGGAGGGAGGGAGGAAGGACAGATGGAAGTAAGGAAAGGAAGGAAGGAAGGACAGAGGAAGGAAAGAAGGAAGGGAGGAGAGAAGGAGGGAGGGAGGGAGGACAGATGGAAGTAAGGAAAGGAAGGAAGTAAGGAAAGGAAGGAAGGAAGGAAGGACAGAGGAAGGAAAGAAGGAAGGGAGGAGAGAAGGAGGGAGGGAGGAAGGACAGATGGAAGTAAGGAAAGGAAGGAAGGAAGGACAGAGGAAGGAAAGAAGGAAGGGAGGAGAGAAGGAGGGAGGGAGGAAGGACAGATGGAAGTAAGGAAAGGAAGGAAGGAAGGACAGAGGAAGGAAAGAAGGAAGGGAGGAGAGAAGGAGGGAGGGAGGAAGGACAGATGGAAGTAAGGAAAGGAAGGAAGGAAGGACAGAGGAAGGAAAGAAGGAAGGGAGGAGAGAAGGAGGGAGGGAGGGAGGAAGGACAGATGGAAGTAAGGAGGACAGAGGAAGGTAATGAAGGAAGGGAGGAGAGAAGGAGGGGGAGGGAAGGGTGGAAGGACAGGATGGAAGTAAGGAAAGGAAGGATGGAAGGACAGAGGGAGGGAGAGAAGGAGGGAGGGAGGAAAGGAGATGGAAGGAATGGAAAAAAATAATTTATTCATTAAATCGCTCCGTGTGTTTAGACCATGAATGTGATCCAAGTGGTTTTATTGGTTTGTTACTGTGATGATGAAGTTAAACATCTAGCATTTTATGAAAACCATTGTTTCATAATTTCAGCGTTTTGATTCCTGTTGGTTTCCACTTGTGACAAAACAACCCCAAACCCAATTTTATAAATATTCTGACACTAGAAATTTTAAGTTCAATCTAACTCAATATTATATAACGTGCTGTTCTATAAAACATAGATGCTTCCATTAAGGTACTGTATGATAGGATTACATTACCTAACTCTAATCCACTTACAGTATATTTAACCCTTAAACAGGCACCGAGCACCAGGAGATACAGACTCTTTAAACTTCCTGTCGTCCCTCGCCGGGTCAAATTGACCCCTTCTGTTTTGAATTTTATGTTCCTTCTTTCCTCCCTTACTTCCTTCCTTTTTTTTCCAACCCTTCCTTCCTTCCTTTCTTCTATCCTTCCTTCGTCCCTCCTTCCCTCCCTCCCGTCCTTCCTTCCTCCCTCCTTTCTTTCCTTCTTCCTCCCTCCTTCCTTTCCTTCCTTCTTCCTCCCTTCCTTCCCCTCCTCCCTCCTTCCCTTCCTTCTTCCCTCCTTTCCTTCCTACCTTCCTCCCTCCTTCCGTTCCTTCCTTCTTACTCCCTTCCTTCCGTTCCTTCCTTCTTACTCCCTTCCTTCCCTTCCTTCCTTCCTCCCTCCCTCCTTTCCTCCCTTCCTTCCTTCCTTCCTTCCTTCTTTCCTTCCTTCTTTCCTTCCTTCCTTCCTTACTTTAGGAGCAAATGACATAACTAGTAAGGATTTTTTACATCTAATTTTCCACTCCTGCCTGTTTAAGGGTTAATGGAAACCCAAAGAAAACTATACATTTAAACAGTTAACCCTCCTGTTGTGCTCCCGGGTCAAATTGACCCTATCTCTTTTGACTGTTCCTTCCTTCCTTCCTTCCTTCCTTCCTTCCTTCTCTCCTTCCTACCTTCCTTCCTCATTCCGTCTTTCCTCTCCTTCCTCATTCCGTCTTTCCTCTCCTTCCTCTTTTCCTCCTTCCTTCGTTACTTCCTTTCTTCCTTATTTCCTTTTTTCTCACTTCCTTCCTCATTGCCTGCCTTCCTTCCTGCCTTCCTTCCTTCCTTCCTTCCTTCCTTCCTTCCTTCCTTCTCTCCTTCCTACCTTCCTTCCTCATTCCGTCTTTCCTCTCCTTCCTCTTTTCCTCCTTCCTTCGTTACTTCCTTTCTTCCTTATTTCCTTTTTTCTCACTTCCTTCCTCATTGCCTGCCTTCCTTCCTTCCTTCCTCCCTCTTTTCCTCCCTTCCTTCTTTCCTCCTTTCCTCCCTTTCTTCGTTCCTTCCTCATTTCCTTCTTTCCCCACTTCCTTCCTCTTTCCTCCCTCCCTTCCTTCTTTCCTCATTTTGTTCATTTGTTCCTTCCTTCTTTCCTTCCTTCCTTCCTGCCTTCCTTGAACTGAACACAACAGGAGGGTTAAAGATGATAGAAAGCAAATAAAAGAAATAAAGAAATGCTCCTGGTAAGTCAAAACTATGAAATGCAGTTTATGTATTAGACACAGACAGAGCTCATTTTAATCTGTAGTGTCTGGTCGGAGCGTATGATTATTATGACCTGTGGTGTTCAGGACTGTTCTTCACATGATATGAATGTGTGTTTTCAGAGCGATCCTGTGAGGAGCTGCGGCTGCCTTCATGGCTGGAAGAGAAGCTGAAGAGAGACTGGACTCAGCAGCAGTCGGTCCTGATGAGAGAAGACCTGCAGAGGAAATACAAACGCCTCAAGTTCACAGGTGAGAGTCTGAGTGTGACGTTCAGGTGAGAGTCAGACGTTCAGGTGAGAGTCTGAGTGTGACGTTCAGGTGAGAGTCAGACGTTCAGGTGAGAGTCAGACGTTCAGGTGAGAGTCAGACGTTCAGGTGAGAGTCAGACGTTCAGGTGAGAGTGTGACGTTCAGGTGAGGGTGTGACGTTCAGGTGAGAGTCAGACGTTCAGGTGAGAGTGTGACGTTCAGGTGAGAGTCAGACGTTCAGGTGAGAGTGTGACGACGTTCAGGTGAGAGTGTGACGTTCAGGTGAGAGTCAGACGTTCAGGTGAGAGTCAGACGTTCAGGTGAGAGTCAGACGTTCAGGTGAGAGTGTGACGTTCAGGTGAGAGTGTGACGTTCAGGTGAGAGTCAGACGTTCAGGTGAGAGTCAGACGTTCAGGTGAGAGTCTGAGTGTGACGTTCAGGTGAGAGTCTGAGTGTGACGTTCAGGTGAGAGTCTGAGTGTGACGTTCAGGTGAGAGTCTGAGTGTGACGTTCAGGTGAGAGTCTGAGTGTGACGTTCAGGTGAGAGTCTCAGTGTGACGTTCAGGTGAGAGTCTCAGTGTGACGTTCAGGTGAGAGTCAGACGTTCAAGTGAGAGTCTCAGTGTGACGTTCAGGTGAGAGTGTGAGTGTGACGTTCAGGTGAGAGTGTGACGTTCAGGTGAGAGTGTGACGTTCAGGTGAGAGTCAGACGTTCAGGTGAGAGTGTGACGTTCAGGTGAGAGTGTGACGTTCAGGTGAGAGTGTGACGTTCAGGTGAGAGTCAGACGTTCAGGTGAGAGTCAGACGTTCAGGTGAGAGTCTGAGTGTGACGTTCAGGTGAGAGTCTGAGTGTGACGTTCAGGTGAGAGTCTGAGTGTGACGTTCAGGTGAGAGTCTGAGTGTGACGTTCAGGTGAGAGTCTGAGTGTGACGTTCAGGTGAGAGTCTCAGTGTGACGTTCAGGTGAGAGTCTCAGTGTGACGTTCAGGTGAGAGTCTCAGTGTGACGTTCAGGTGAGAGTCAGACGTTCAAGTGAGAGTCTCAGTGTGACGTTCAGGTGAGAGTGTGAGTGTGACGTTCAGGTGAGAGTGTGACGTTCAGGTGAGAGTGTGACGTTCAGGTGAGAGTCAGACGTTCAGGTGAGAGTGTGACGTTCAGGTGAGAGTGTGACGTTCAGGTGAGAGTCTGAGTGTGACGTTCAGGTGAGAGTCTGAGTGTGACGTTCAGGTGAGAGTCTGAGTGTGACGTTCAGGTGAGAGTCTCAGTGTGACGTTCAGGTGAGAGTCTCAGTGTGACGTTCAGGTGAGAGTCAGACGTTCAAGTGAGAGTCAGACGTTCGGGTGAGAGTGTGACGTTCAGGTGAGAGTCTGAGTGTGACGTTCAGGTGAGAGTCTGAGTGTGACGTTCAGGTGACAGTCAGACGTTCAGGTGAGAGTCTGCTGCTCTGACAGATAAGCTGACCTCCTGTGTGTCCTCCTCTTCCTCCTCTTCTTCCTCCTCCTCCTCCTCCTCTGGTAGAGTTCACTGTGGACCTGCTGCACTCCTTCACTAACTGCTCAGGGATGGATCTGATCTTCGGGCTGAACGCTCTGCTCAGGACGGCCGATAACAGCTGGAACAGCAGCAACGCTCGCACACTGATGCAGTACTGTGAGTCCAGACAGTACAACATGTCCTGGGAGCTCGGCAACGGTAAACCCTCTGAACTCATAAGCAAACATTCAATAACCGATTCATAGTTTACATCATTATCAATCAGAGGGAAAATAGCCTGATTCCAGCTTTACCAGTTAGTCTGTTCATGAATATCCCATTCAGCTTGTTATATTATCCACTGTGTCCAATCTGATATATTATTATATATGACATCATTAGATTATTAATAGTGAAGCATCAGTGTTAGAGCTAGCAGCAGGTGGAGCTAGTTTATACTACTTTATATACAGTTAGCTAGTTTATACTACTTTATATACAGTTAGCTAGTTTATACTACTTTATATACAGTTAGCTAGTTTATACTACTTTATATACGGTTAGCTAGTTTACACTACTTTATATACAGTTAGCTAGTTTATATACAGTTAGCTAGTTTATATACAGTTAGCTAGTTTATACTACTTTATATACAGTTAGCTAGTTTATACTACTTTATATACAGTTAGCTAGTTTATACTACTTTATATACAGTTAGCTAGTTTATATACAGTTAGCTAGTTTATATACAGTTAGCTAGTTTATATACAGTTAGCTAGTTTACACTACTTTATATACAGTTAGCTAGTTTACACTACTTTATATACAGTTAGCTAGTTTATACTACTTTATATACAGTTAGCTAGTTTATACTACTTTATATACAGTTAGCTAGTTTATACTACTTTATATACGGTTAGCTAGTTTACACTACTTTATATACAGTTAGCTAGTTTATATACAGTTAGCTAGTTTATACTACTTTATATACAGTTAGCTAGTTTATACTACTTTATATACAGTTAGCTAGTTTATACTACTTTATATACAGTTAGCTAGTTTATATACAGTTAGCTAGTTTATATACAGTTAGCTAGTTTATATACAGTTAGCTAGTTTACACTACTTTATATACAGTTAGCTAGTTTACACTACTTTATATACAGTTAGCTAGTTTATACTACTTTATATACAGTTAGCTAGTTTATACTACTTTATATACAGTAAGCTAGTTTATACTACTTTATATACGGTTAGCTAGTTTATACTACTTTATATACAGTTAGCTAATTTACACTACTTTATATACAGTACAGTTAGCTAGTTTAGTCCAGTGGTTCCCAACCTAGGGGTGGGCCCCTCCAAAGGGTCAGCAGATAAATGTGAGGGCTGCTGAGATGATTAATGGGAAAGAAGAAAAAACTTCTGATACACAAATGTAGTGGAGTAGAAAGTACAATATATCCCTCTGAGATGTAGAAAGTAGTATCACATGGAAATACTACAGTAAAGTACTAGTACCTCAGACTGTACTACAGTAAAGTACAAGTACCTCAAACTGTACTACAGTAAAGTACTAGTACCTTAGACTGTACTACATTAAAGTACTAGTACCTCAAACTGTACTGCAGTAAAGTACTAGTACCTCAAACTGTACTACAGTAAAGTACTAGTACCTTAGACTGTACTACAGTAAAGTACTAGTACCTCTACCTGTACTACAGTAAAGTACTAGTACCTCAGACTGTACTACAGTAAAGTACAAGTACCTCAAACTGTACTACAGTAAAGTACTAGTACCTTAGACTGTACTACATTAAAGTACTAGTACCTCAAACTGTACTGCAGTAAAGTACTAGTACCTCAAACTGTACTACAGTAAAGTACTAGTACCTTAGACTGTACTACAGTAAAGTACTAGTACCTCAAACTGTACTACAGTAAAGTACTAGTACCTTAGACTGTACTACATTAAAGTACTAGTACCTCAAACTGTACTGCAGTAAAGTACTAGTACCTCAAACTGTACTACAGTAAAGTACTAGTACCTTAGACTGTACTACAGTAAAGTACTAGTACCTCAAACTGTACTTCGGGACAATAAAACAATAAAAAGGAAAAGAGGAAGTTGGGTTTTTTTAAACTTTCTTTGACAGAAACAAACACAAAGAGACAAAAGAGGAAAGAAAGGAAGATTAAGCGTTTAACTTGACTGAAGGAACGTGGCTGCGTCTCGTTGTTTGACTTACAAACGGAGAATAAAGGAACTTTAACTGTTTCACATCACTCGGCTCTTTTCTGATGAAAGTCTTTAACTTCCTGTTGGTCCTTTGAGTCAGTGTTTAAAGGAAACCACAGTTCACAACACAAACCGTCTGCTCGGCTCATAAAACACGTAGAATGACTTCCTGTGTGTGAGGTGAGATAATCAACTGTAAGAAAACAAGGAAGTGAAAATAAAAAGTCAGATAAGAGACGGAGCTGTTTTAATACGACTGAACAAAAGAAAAGAAAGTAGAGATGAAGATCACTCATAATACTGCAGTACTTTTACTGTAATACTGCATACTACATCACTCATAATACTGCAGTACTTTTACTGTAATACTGCATACTACATCACTATAATACTGCAGTACTTTTACTGTAATACTGCATACTACATCACTATAATACTGCAGTACTTTTACTGTAATACTGCATACTACATCACTATAATACTGCAGTACTTTTACTGTAATACTGCATACTACATCACTCATAATGCTGCAGTACTTTTACTGTAATACTGCATACTACATCACTATAATACTGCATACTACATCACTATAATACTGCAGTACTTTTACTGTAATACTGCATACTACATCACTCATAATACTGCAGTACTTTTACTGTAATACTGCATACTACATCACTCATAATACTGCAGTACTTTTACTGTAATACTGCATACTACATCACTATAATACTGCAGTACTTTTACTGTAATACTGCATACTACATCACTATAATACTGCATACTACATCACTATAATACTGCAGTACTTTTACTGTAATACTGCATACTACATCACTCATAATACTGCAGTACTTTTACTGTAATACTGCATACTACATCACTCATAATACTGCAGTACTTTTACTGTAATACTGCATACTACATCACTATAATACTGCAGTACTTTTACTGTAATACTGCATACTACATCACTATAATACTGCAGTACTTTTACTGTAATACTGCATACTACATCACTATAATACTGCAGTACTTCTACTGCAGTAAATCTAGCAATACTTCTAAGTATTTCTTCCTTTCCTGCTTTTACATTTTAAGATTTTAATCTAATTTGAACATTTATTAGCCTGTTTTAACTTAATGAGTAACGTTTCAAATGATGGTGTTAAGTTAAAATTAAAGAAATTCACTCTGCTTCTTTCTCTTTAAGTCCCTGAATATGTGTTTTTGCAGCAGCAGACTACATTATGTACTTTTACTGCCTCTGACTCTGCCGTCGTGTGTTTGTGCTCAGAACCGAACAGCTTTGAGAAGAAGGCGGGTATTCGTGTGGACGGCTACCAGCTCGGTCTGGATTTCACTCGTCTCAGAGAGATGATGTCAGAATCCAAACTTTACCGCCACGCCGGTCTGTACGGGCCGGACGTGGGCCAGCCGAGAGACCACCGGGTGGATCTACTGGAGGGGTGAGAGTAACACTACAACCCTAACATCAGTGTCAGCAGCACTTATTCAATTATTGGATGTTTCTTTAATTTTCCACCCTGTATATTTTAATTTATGTTCTTATTTCTAGTTTATCTTGCAGATGTGACTCAGATATGGAAGTAAAAAATGGTCAAAATGATTTAAATCTTATAAATTAATGAATACTAAAAAATGAGATTGAATCATTACTGAATTCTTAGTGTTATAATTAAACAGCACTGCAGAGAGCTGACAGCTGGACAGTTTTATAAACATCTGTATTAAGATCCAGACATATTTTAAACATATAGATTTATGTCTGATGCAGTTTTTACCCAAGAAATGTTCAGTTAGATGGTTAAATATTTACATGAAGGAGGTTTTTTAGTTACATACTGAAGCACGATTGGCTCCAAATAATCATGATGTCATAAATCCTGCAGGTTATGTAATAAAAACGCACATCTGGAATTAAGAAACAGCTGCTGCATCACACAACTAAATCTGTAAAGGCAGAAAAACATCTGCACACTGTAGCTCCTCCTAATGCAGGTAGGAGATGAATAGATGACAGCCCATTAAACTCTACCTGCATTGGGAGCTACAGTCTGCAGACCTTTTATATCCTGCAGGTTAAACTCAAAGACACTCTGATGCAGTTTTTACCCAAAAAATGTTCAGCTAGGTGTTTTAAAAAACCTCTTTATGTAAATATCTCGGTACATGCTGAAGTACGATTGGCTCCAAATAATCATGAGGTCATAAATCCTGCAGGTTATGTAGTAAACGCGCACATCTGGAATTAAAAAAACAGCTGCTGGATCACACAACTAAATCTGTAAAGGCAGAAAACGCTCCCAATGCAGGTAAGATATCAATAGATGACAGTCCATTAAACTCTACCTGCATTGGGAGCCTTTATTGGGCAAATAATTATATTTGGTAACTTCTGTAAATATCCCAAAATATTCTTTCTTTCTTTCTTTCTTTCTTTCTTTCTTTCTTTCTTTCTTTCTTTCTTTCTTTCTTTCTTTCTTTCTTTCTTTCTTTCTTTCTTTCTTTCTTTCTTTCCTTCCTCCCTCCCTGCCTTCTTTCTTCCCTTGCTCTTTTCCTTTCTCCCTCCCTTCCTTCTTTCCTTCCTCCCTCCCTCCTTCCTTCCTTCCTTTCCTTCCTTTCCTTCCTTCTATCTGTCCTACCTCCCTCCCTTCCTTCTTTCCTTACTTCCATCTGTCCTTCCTCCCTGGATGGATGGATGGATGGATGGAAGGAAGGAAAGGAAAGGAAAGGAAGGAGGAAAGAAGGAAGGAAGGAAGGAAGAAGAAAGGGGGATGGAGGAAGGAAAGAAGGAAGGGAGGAGAGAAGGAGGGAGGGAGGAAGGACAGATGGAAGTAAGGAAAGGAAGGAAGGAAGGAAGGACGGAGGAAGGAAAGAAGGAAGGGTGGAGAGAAGGAGGGAGGGACGAAGGACAGATGGAAGGAAGGAAAGGAAGGAAGGACGGAGGAAATAAGGAACGAGAGAGGGAGAAAGGAAAAGAGGAAGGGAAGAAAGAAGGCAGGGAGGAAGGAAAGGAAGGAAGGAGGGAAGGAAGGAAGGAAGGAAGGAAAGATATTTTGGGATATTTACAGAAGTTACCAAATATAATTATTTGCCCAATAAAGGGTTAAACAGAACATGTGACTGAAAAGCAGCTGAGTTAAACTAAGCAATGAGTCTCTGCTCTAATTGAATCACAGCTGCAGACTTGGCTCCTTTTTCAGTGTTCTTAATGTGTCTGCTGTTTGTATGAATGAGTTTAATCTAATGCAGCAGGTAACTCTACAGCTGAGATGTGCTGTTGAAACATTTCCTTCATGCTGTGTGTCCTCGCTGTAGGTTCCTGCAGAGCGGAGCAGATGCAGTGGACGCTTGCACCTGGCACCAGTGAGTTTACTGTCTGGGTTTATTTGTGTTTTTCAGTTTGCACATAAAAAGTTGAGCAGAAACACAGAAACCAAGACGGTAACTTCTGTAAATATCCCAAAATATCCTTCCTTCCTTCCTTCTTTCCTTCCTTTCCTTCCTTCCTTTTCTTCTTCCCTGCCTTCTTTCTTCCTTTCCTTTTTTCCTTTCTCTCTCCCTCGTTCCTTATTTCCTCCGTCCTTCCTTCCTTTCCTTCCTTCCATCTGTCCTTCCTCCCTCCCTCCCTCCTTCTCTCCTCCCTTCCTTCTTTCCTTCCTCCCTTCCTTTCCTTCCTTCCATCTGTTCTTCCTCCCTCCCTCCCTCCTTCTCTCCTCCCTTCCTTCTTTCCTTCCTCCCTTCCTTTCCTTCCTTCCATCTGTTCTTCCTCCCTCCCTCCTTCTCTCCTCCCTTCCTTCTTTCCTTCCTCCATCCCCCTTTCTTTTTCCTTCCTTCCTTCTTTCTTCCCTTCCTCCCTCCCTCCTTCTCTCTTTCTTTCCTCCCCCCTACCTTCCTTCCTTCTTTCCTCCGTCCTTCCTTCCTTGAGAGACTGAAACCTTCCTCACATCAAACTAACAGAAACGTGATATTTCATCATGTTTTCCATCGTCTGATCTTTGACTGATTCTGTTCATGACATCATCTCGCTGTGTTTCTTCTTCTGCAACGTTTAAACTCACCAACTGGAGACTCAACGGGAGCGAATGGAGACAAATATTCACTGTCTTTTATTTTAGTGATTTTTCTGGAGCTAGATTTAACCCTTTATTGGGCAAATAATTATATTTGGTAACTTCTGTAAATATCCCAGAATATCCTTCCTACCTTCCTTCCTTCCTTCCTTCCTTCCTTCCTCCTTGCCTTCTTTCTTCCCTTCCTCTTTTCCTTTCTCCCTCCCTCGTTCCTTATTTCCTCCGTCCTTCCTTCCTTTCCTTCCTTCCATCTGTCCTTCCTCCCTTCCTCCTTCTCTCCTCCCTTCCTTCTTTCCTTCCTCCCTTCCTTTCCTTCCTTCCATCTGTTCTTCCTCCCTCCCTCCTTCTCTCCTCCCTTCCTTCTTTCCCTTCCTCCGTCCTTCCTTCCTTCCTTCCTTTTCTTACTTCCATCTGTTCTTCCTCCTTCTCTCCTCCCTTCCTTCTTTCCTTCCTCCATCCCCTTTCTTCTTCCTTCCTTCCTTCTTTCTTCCCTTCCTCCCTCCCTCCTTCTCTCTTTCTTTCCTCCCCCCTACCTTCCTTCCTTCCTTCCTTCTTTCCTCTGTCCTTCCTTCCTTTCCTTCCTCCCTTCCTTCCTCCCTTCCTTCCTTCCTTCCTCCCTTCCTTTCAATGAGTGACCTAAATGGAAACCTTGTTCAACCTTTCCTTTTTATAATCTTTATTTTTAATGTTTAGTTATTACGTGAATGGAAGAGACACGTCGTTGGAGGATTTTCTGGATCCAGAAGTTTTTGACACTCTGACCTTAAAGACCAATGAAGTCCTGGAGGTAATGATGTGCAGATGAAGTGAATGACAGCTGTGATGTGATGTTTATATTATGGGATGTAAACGTGGATCTGTGTTGCAGAAAGTGAAGCTAGCGTCTCCGGGGAAGTCGGTGTGGCTCGGAGAGACGAGCTCAGCCTACGGAGGAGGAGCTTTAGGACTGTCGGACACGTTCGTCGCTGGATTCATGTGAGTTTACTTTCAGATTCAGATTATTTTATTTATCACGGAGGCTCATTCAGGTCCACAGTCTACCAGGACTTACACAAATACACACAAATACACAGGTGTAGTGGGTTAGTGCCAGAGACAATCAATGACTCACACAAGGGTCGGCACAGACATAAAAACATTATAAGATACATCACACAACACCAACTTTAATAAATGACCACATCAGCCATGTAAACAAGTAGAAACAAAAAACAAACTGACCATTTAGGTTAAAACAGGAATAAATGAGGCAGTTAAAGAGATGGTTTGGCGTAATTTTGACCTAGTGTCATATGCACCATGAGGTCTGTCTAATCAGCGCCTCAGCCGTTTATTTTCAAATGGTTGGAAAATAGTGGAGTTAGAGCCATCAGCCGAATGTCTTAGTACAGGAGCTAACGGGACCACCAGGCGCTAACGGGACCACCAGGCGCTAACGGGACCACCAGGCGCTAACGGGACCACCAGACGCTAATGGGACCATATGACACTAGATCGAAATTACGCCGAACCATTGCTTTAAATAAGACATTCATTATGAAAGCACCGATTTTAAAATGACTACAGTCAATATTTAGCAGCCTGATAGCTGAAGGAATAAAAAGTAGGAGAGTAGCCATTAGTTTTCCCATGTAGCACCACCCTGAGGCCATTTAAGTGAATTTGCTTCACTGATCAATTAAAGCTCTAAATGGTAGAAAGAGGTTAAAATGAAGTTACAGGTGCTCACATTTAACCATCAACTCTGTGTTAACATTGAACTTTAGAGTCAGACACATTTCCCAGATACTTATGATGATGCTTGCTTTGTGTTTGCTGTTGTCTTTCCTGAAATCAGTGATCAGTGATCAGTGATCAGTTCCTTTTAGTTTGGGGTCCGTTTAAGTCCAGATAAATTAGCGTTGCACCTTTTAACAAAAGCAGGAAGAGCACAACCGTAGTCTGTCTGGAGAAGAGACAGAAGACTGTGTTCTCTGTGGGAGAGCTGCAGCTGTGTGTCCAAGCAGCAGGAACCAGTCAGAGCGTCAGCCTTCATCTCTAAGCTTTGACAGAGATGCTTCTGGATTTATAAAGGTTGAAATGGGACAAATGCAACATAAAGAAGATTAAACTGGAGCTCTCTCTCTCTCTCTCTCCAGGCTTCAGGGTTTAATCCAGATTCATGGAGCCGAGACTTTTACTGCCTGTTGTTTCCTAAAGTCTCAGTTTGTTGTTAGGGTCAGCGAGGTTTGTTAGTCTCCATGTGGTTTAGTTTAAATTTAAAGGGTTAAAATGAGAAGATAAACGTATGAATAACTTCACACATTCTTTTTTTGTGGACCCAGCATCAAATTTCTGCTTTTAATCCATTTAGAGAGAATATATTAGAGGATTATGGTAAAAATGTCTAAGTGGTGTAACCATAAAAACTTTGTACCAAATAATTCAACTTGCTTAAAAACAGTAAATAGTCAATAAAACACCTTCCTTCCTTCCTTCCTTCCTTCCTTCCTTCCTTCCTTCCTTCCTTCCTACCTACCTACCTACCTACCTAACACCATCTCAACTTGTTTGACATGATCTTCCTTCCTTCCTTCCTTCCTTCCTTCCTTCCTTCCTTCCTTCCTACCTAACACCATATCAACTAGTTTGGCATGATCTTACATCCTTCCTTTCTTCCTTTCTTCCTTCCTTCCTTCCTTCCTTCCTTCCTTCCTTGACTCTCTTATTGATCTATTTTTAATATATTGATTATATTGAACTGGGCGTAACCTCCATGCTGTCTTGCTGCGGAGTTCAGTCTGAATTTATCTAGAAAACCAACAAAAATACTAAATGTACATTTTAACAAACCTGATGCTGCTTTTAAATCTAGTTTAACTGATTTATGAATTCATCATCTTACCAACACTTATTTATCACTGACCTATAAATGAAACTTGATTATTGTATAACTGCTTCTATAAAATCTCTGAAACAGATTTATTGGCAAAAGTGTTTAAAAAGTGAAATCCTTGCTAAAGATTATAGTTCTTATAATCAGGTTTAAAAGTCAAATGATGCCACATTAATGGCAACAAACCATTATTCTCATTATTGATTTCATCTTTGAATTATTTCCTCAATGAATCTTTTTAGTAGTTTGATCCATAATGTTTGTTAGTTGGACCTTCCACACAGATCTCTCTGAGCACAGCTAAACACTGACACACTTCCTGGTTTCTGTTGATGAGCT
The DNA here is from genome assembly GCA_021039105.1 of Scomber colias. NCBI lineage: Eukaryota > Metazoa > Chordata > Actinopteri > Scombriformes > Scombridae > Scomber > Scomber colias. Next base: position 24,040 of record JAJDFG010000853.1, read on the forward strand.
GAATGTGAGAACTTTGCTTTGCTGGATTTCGTAGGTCGTGGATTTTATTTTTCTTTCTGAAAAACAACTAAGAAGCACGTATCACATTAACGGTGAATTAGGAAAGTGAAGAGAACACGGGAGCTTCTCTTTAACTTACTACATGAGCCTGATTGAGTTTACTGATTACCCAGCAGCCCCGGTCCCATGACCAACCTGAAACCAGCCCTGCTGCTCCCTCACAATGCAAGAGAGAGATAATATATACCCAATGCAGGTAGAATAAGAAGAGATGATCTATACCCAATGCAGGTAGAATAAGAAGAGATAATATATACCCAATGCAGGTAGAATACCAAGAGATAATATATACCCAATGCAGGTAGAATACCAAGAGGTAATATATACTCAATGCAGGTAGAATACTAAGAGATAATATATACCCAATGCAGGTAGAATACCAAGAGATAATATATACCCAATGCAGGTAGAATACCAAGAGATTATATATACCCAATGCAGGTAGAATACCAAGAGATAATATATACCCAATGCAGGTAGAATACCAAGAGATGATATATACCCAATGCAGGTAGAATACCAAGAGATAATATATACCCAATGCAGGTAGAATACCAAGAGATAATATATACCCAATGCAGGTAGAATACCAAGAGGTAATATATACCCAATGCAGGTAGAATGTAGTTGGGTATTAAGATTTAACCCTTGTGTCGTCCTCCCGGGTCAAATTGACCCCGTCCGTTTTGACTGTTCCCTCTTTCCCTCCTTCGCTCTTTCTTTCCTCCCTCTTTCCTTCTTTACTTCCTTCTTTACTCCCTCCTTTCCTTATTCCTTCCTCCCTCCTTCTCTTTCTTTCCTCCCTCCTTTCCTTCTTCCTTCTTTCCTTCCTCCTTCCCTGCTTTCCTTCCTTCCCTCCTTCTCTCTTTCTTTCCTCTCTCCTTTCCTTCCTCCCTCCTTTCCTTCTTTCCTTCCTCCTTCCCTGCTTTCCTTCCTTCCCTCCTTCTCTCTTTCTTTCCTCTCTCCTTTCCGTCCTCCCTCCTTTCCTTCTTCCTTCTTTCCTTCCTCCTTCCTTCTTTCCTTCCTCCCTCCTTTCTTCTTTCCTCCCTCCTTTTCTTCCCTCCTTCCTTCCTCCTTTCCTTCCTCCCTCCCTCCTTTCTCCCTCCTTTCGTTCCTTCCTTCTTCCTCCCTCCCTCCCTTCCTTCCTTGACTCAAGGACAACAGGAGATTTAATATATACCCAATCCTCCAGCATACTATCTTAAATGAGGTATTGAATGAACATGAAGTATAACAGTGTATAGTTTTTATGTTCAGAGGTGTGATTGTTGCTTTCCACAGGTGGTTGGATAAATTAGGACTGGCAGCCAGACTGGGCCTGGATGTGGTGATGAGGCAGGTGTTCGTCGGCTCTGGGAGTTACCACCTGGTTGACGAAAACCTGGATCCACTTCCTGTGAGCTCTTATCAAATATAACTGCTATTTAAAATGTTTTTAAATTCAGTTTGTAGCAGAAGTTTGACACCAGATGTGTTTGTAACCTTTTAGGAAATGTCATTTTGTGTTTGTGTTCAAGTTAATCGTTTAATTTAAGGTAGTATTGTATAGTTTTATGGAACTTTCTTCAGGTATTTCCATTTATGCCCTATCTATTCCATTTCAGAGGGATATATTGCATCTGTCAAAGTAAAGTTTTAGTTGCATCCAACTCAACCACACCTTTACTAGAAATGTGTCAGATCAGAAAAAGCTGCAGACTACATATTAGCAGCTACATTTAAAATATAAAAGGACCCAGAACAGATCCCTGAGGAACTCCTAAAGTCATTATTCACAATGTTTAGGTGGATCATATTAGTCACAGCTACTTTATACGCTATTAATGAGTCAGAGGTTGTGTTTACAGATTGTTGCATTGTCCTGAAAGTGGCAAAAAATAATTAATAAAGCTTCAACTGAATAGCTTTAGTTGCTTTAATTCAACTCCACCTTTTATTAGTAAGGTGTCAGATCAGGAAACGCTCATATAGATCATTTTTGTGACATTTTAGAGAAACATACCTATTAGCATGTTAATTTAAAATATAAAGGACCAAGAACAGATCCCTGAGGAACTCATTATTCACATGTATTTGGGTGGATATTGTCTGTCATGTTAATCACAACTATTTTATAAGCTGATAATGAGTCAGAGGTTGTGTTTACAGCTTGTTGCATTGCCCCAAAAGTGGCAAAAGATAATTAATAAAGCTTCAACTGAGTAGCTTTAGTTGTCTAAACTCAACCACACCTTTTATTAGTGAAGTATCAGATCAGTAAAGTTTCAGCATCCTTCACCATTTCTGAACAACCTGCATATCAGCACAGATATTAAAAATATAAAGGACCAAGAATAGATCCCTGAGGAACACCACAAATCATTATTGACTCTTTTTTAGGTCGGTGTTAACCACCGCTACGTTAGAAGTGTGTCAGATGTTGTTTTTACAGCTCGTGGCCTCAAAGTGTTAAAGAGTTAAAGATTTATTGGTTCATACTGTGTCATGTCTTCTTTTAGGATTACTGGTTGTCTCTGCTCTATAAGAGACTCGTTGGTCCGGAGGTTTTAAAGATCGAAGCCTTTTCTAATTTGGGCCGAAGTAAAAGAGTGAGGCTGTATCTGCACTGTGCCAACAGGAAGAGGTACTGCTGCTCCAGCCTCAGTCTCATTTATCTGCCAGTCACATCCTGCGTTAGTTAACCTGTGTGTGTATTATTTTCCTCCCAGCTACAGAGCCGGAGCCGTCACGTTGATATCCATGAACCTGAGTAAGAAGCCAGCCAGGATCTGTGTGCCGGCGCTCGCCTCCTCCAGCACACTGGAAGCTTTTGTTCTTCAGTCTGAGCAGCCGGGAGAGGAAGGCCTCTACTCCAGGTGCCTCAACGCTCGCCGCTCAATATAACCATTTATCTCTGAGTTAACACCCCCCCCCCCCCCCCCCCCCCGCGTCATGTGAAAAGTCACGTTTTATCATTTAGTGTTAATATGAAAGAATCTCTGAGGCAAGAAGACATAACTTTACTTTGTGCTGGATGTTTACAGTTATCTTTATGCAGCTTCTGGAAAGTTATAATATCTTATTTTATTCTTCTAGGATGATTTAACCTCTTTTTTATATCTTATCAAACACAAACACCATCTGCTCCGTAGCTTATTAGACTTGTTTGAATATAACTGGTCTTAATTTGTCTCAGTCAGATATTCTATAGTCTGTTTTTCAGCTTCAAGTAAAAGGAAATAAGTCTGAAAATGGAGTAATCAGGTTTTCTCTATGATGAGGAAACAAGCTTATATTAAAAACATAATTAAAGTGTTTTATTTAGTCAACTGAGACATATTATAAGGTCAGCTCTAGTTACTGGCACAGCTCATAAACTCATAATTTGAGGCGACTTTAAAGATGAATAATCTGGTTTTAACATCTTTAACTTTAATTCTGACTGTTCGTTTCTTATATGAAGCTAAACAGGTTTAAATCAAACTCTTTTACACTAGTTATAAATTTTCATCATGTTTAATGGTGATGAGATTTTTATGCTAATTTCAAGAAAACCTATTTCATCATTTTTCTGAACCTGTTGGCAGATTTTCTTGCAAGAAAACTAGTTGAAAGAATAATTTTCACTGTTTCAATCAGGAGAGTTTGAGCAGTTTTTGTTTGTCACGATAATTTAATGTAAAGTTTGCTTCTTTTTTTTAATAAAACAGAATAATAATAATAATAATCTGGTGGAATGAAACTTAAAACCTTGTTTGTGCATCACTTTTACTGAAGTGACTGCTTTAAATTCACCTTTACTAATAAAGAGAAGAAGTTCAGTAGATTTTTTACCAACTTAAAAATGAAAATAATGAAAAACTAAGAAATACTCCTTTAGGGGAAATGATCTGACGCTTCCTAAAACATGAAATGTGTAAATAACCTTTAAGTATAAATGTAATGTTGCCGTTTCCTGCTGCTTAATGTTCTTATCTCATATTTCAGAGGACACGTTAATGCAGTGTTGGTTATATTAACAGGAAGTGTTTTATAGTCTCAGAGTGGTTAATAAATATTTAAACTGGAGGTGTGTGTGTGTGTGTGTGTGTGTGTGTGTGTGTGTGTGTGTGTGTGTGTGTGTGTGTGTGTGTGCGTGCGCGTGTGCGTGGTATGAACACGTTGGATTACAGCAAATATTGAAAAAGTCAACACATGTTTAATATTTAACCAGGACTCTCAGAAGGTTTTTCACTTCCTTCAACCTCAGACACTTGAGTTATGCTTTCGTTGCCATGGATACCGTCGATAATAATAATAATAATGGTATATAATAAAACATGATGTGGCTGCAAATGCATGGAGTACACAGTAAAGACTTATGATTAATACACTGAGTCTGTTATTTATAAATCTATTTCCTGGATGTTTTTATTGGTATTTAACCCCACCCCCCACCCCCGCCCACCCCACCCACCCCTCCACCCCCGCATTTTATCCACTTGGTTCCTTCCAGATGTGAAACTCTGCGTAGTTTCGTTTAACCTCCATCAGCTCAACATGAAACCGTTAAACAGTTTGACTCAAACTACTTTCTAAATGAGTCAGAGCCTCAGATCTTCAGTTTAAAGTGACTTCAGCGTCAGTAGTTAGAGCTGCAACCAACGTTAAACATTAACATTAGCTTCTTGTCCTTTTATTAGTAATATAATATATAGCACTTTAAAAAAGATGTTACAGAGTTCATCATAAAGCAATAAAACAGATGATATAAGATTATACAGCTGTAAAGTAGGTAAAGAACAAGAACATAGAATATAACAGAGATCAGAGAATGCACATTAACACCGAAACCTGAATAAAAGTCATTTGCAGCAGTGAAATGTGAAGAGATTGTTTAATGAAGCTGTGAAATGTGATATAATGTTAATAAGTGTTATTCAGTTATAGTCAGTGGTGTGCACAAGGGAGGGGGGGAGGGGGGGGGGGGGGGGGGCAATGGCCCAAACCGTCTCTATACAAGTCAATGGAGAATTCACCAACTTCTCACTTGATTTCTAACCTCAGTAAACGTTTTCAAAATGTGTTTATGGTCTCAATCGCTAGTTTAAAGCCTTCTTCAATGCAGTATGATGTTCATTTGGGACATTTTGGCCTCCCTGATTTTATATGTGACGATAAAGCAGGGTATGCATTAGGGCGTGGCTACGTCCTGATTGACAGGTTGATTGACCAATGTCCTCGAGATCCAGCCCTCGTAACCAATCGCAGCCTCCCCGCTCCGCCGTTGGCCCCGCCCATACTTCCATCCATGACTCCGCCTCATGCCCATATAAGTAGAATCCGTGTTTTTATTTTTCCCAGCATGCACCTGAAATTTTCAAGATGGCGCTGCCTAGATTAGAAACTATTGGCTTCCGAGCAGCAGTCCACAAACCAATGGGTGACGTCACGGATGTTACGTCCATTTCTTTTATACCGTCTGTGTGAAAAACGTGCGCTAAAGTGCCCTCTTGGGAGCCAAAAGGCGTGCTGAGCTGCCCTCCTAGTTGGCAAAACACACAAAACTGCCCTCTTCAGTGGTGAGAACGTGCTGTATGTGGGTTTTTTCTTTTCGCCCCTGCCCTTCAAGAAGTCTGTGCACGCCACTGGTTATAGTTACAGACTGACCGGGAGGCAGTTTGATCATAGATATAGGAGCCAAAGCAGATAATCTCTAAAATCATATCTTTGTGAAACAGTGAAAGATGCATGATGATGTGTGTTCGGTCGACATGATGCTGAATATGTCTCACACAGCAGCTGCAGAGTCAGGTTCTCAGCTTCTTAAATGTGAATATTTTCTGGTTTCTTGAGTAAACTGAAGATCTTTGAGATATCTGATGAACTTTAGGAAACACTGATGTCTTTAAAATATGTTTCATTCACATCCAGTGTTAGGAAAGCTTCAGATCTTATCTCATGTGTTGATGTTGTGTTTGTTTGAAGGTCTGTGAGACTCAACGGAGACACGCTGACGATGGTTGATGATGAAACTCTTCCTGAGCTGAAAGGAGTCCGTCTGCCAGCTGCTGAACATCTGCAGCTTCCTGCGTACTCGCTGGCCTTCTTCGTCCTCACCGAGGCTCAAGCTGCGGCCTGCAAGACGCTTCACTGAGACACGAGGACGGAGACACAAAGATGGAGACACAAAGATGGAGAGACAAGGACGGAGACGCTTCACTGAGACACGAGGACGGAGACACTTCACAGAGACACGGAGACACAAGGACGGAGACGCTTCACTGAGACACAAAGACGGAGACACGAGGACAGAGACACTTCACTGAGACATGAGGACGGAGACACAAAGACTGAGACATGATGACGTGGTCTCTCCTGAAAGCACATCACACTGAGCTGTTGAACACTAAGCTGGTGAGCTCAGGTTGACACACTGTTAATATGTTGGTGCTGTTTCTCTTTGAGTCGATGATGCAGTTTATTTATTTATAGACATTATTATAAAGTTTGTCAGAAATGTTCAAACTCAACCAACCAACCAATCACATGCTGGTTTTATTTTCTCTTTCTGATTGTAAAACACTGTTACTCTATTTTATAAAGTTCTATATGAATAAAGTTTATTATTCAATTCAAAGGTTTTTATTATATTGTTTCATCACTTTGGTTCAAACTGAAATATCTCAACATCTATTAATCTGTGTCTGAGAGAATAAACCCAAACCTGCTAACCATCATCTAACTACATCTAACTACATCTAACTACATCTAACTACATCTAACTACATCTAACTATCATCTAACTATCATCTAACTACATCTAACTACATCTAACTACATCTAACTATCATCTAACTATCATCTAACTATCATCTAACTACATCTAACTACATCTAACTTCATCCTTCAGACTCTGGAGAGGAAACATCTTTGTGATTGAAGCAAAGACAAAGTCAGATGTTCCAGTTTTATTTTAATCTACAGAAAGACGTGGAGGTTTAATGAAGCTGCAGCAGGTCACTCCTCCTGTTCTTCTCCGTGTGTGATAATATAACACAGAGATTTATAATCCAGGTTTCCAGATGTGTCGATGTTGGACGACTGAAACATCTGCTTCACCTGAAACCAGACGGAGAAATACGAGAGTTACCGATGTAACTTCTGTCCATCATTGAGCTGTTAAATACAAACCAACTTGTTTCAACTGTTCTCTATAAATGAGAGTCAGTATTCTTGACTTGTTCTCTATAGGGCTGTTTCCACCGCAGGAACTTCGGGGTAATTTTACGGGGCCGTGGCAGTTGGTTCGTGTCTCCACCGCAGGAACCGCCTCCAAAGGACAGGGTTCCTGAACTTCTACAGGGGCTAAGCGAGTCCCTGCCTCGGAGTAGGTACTCAGAACGGCCTCGAAAAACTCTTGGGTGCTGATTGGAACTTCCTCTCACTCGGCCCTCTCAGTGGAGACACAGCGGTTGACAGGGCCGAGTGAGAGGAAGGTTCCTGTAAAGTTCCTGTCCCTCAAATAGTTCCAGGAACTTCTTCAGTGGAAACGGCCCTAATGAGTTTTGACTTTAAGGACTGAATGAAACTCCAGCTCATTTACATAATGAACATCCAGCTGCTACAAACCGTCAGAAAGAAGAAAACAACACAATCCGGTCGGTTCTTTACCTCCTCGGATGTGAACTTGTCTGCTTGTGTCATCAGTGCTTTCTGTAATCTGCAAAAAAAAAACAGGAATATTCATTTTTGTCTTTACAGTAAAAGTAACTTGAAATGTGATTTGTAAACTGACGCCTTACTCGTCTTTGTGTATGAAGCCCGTCAATTTGGGGTCGAACATTTTGAAAGCGTTGAGGATGGTGTCTTCAGGGTCGGTGCCTGCAGAGATGAACCATTAATAATCATGTTCAGGTCATTCAGCTCATTTTAAAGCTCAGCTGAGGACACTGACTGGGGATTTCCACTGGGTCCGTCAGTGGCGCGGAACGGCTGTGCTACGGTTTAGCTCCGTCCTCTGCCCAACGTCAACTCACACCGGGAGCGTTACAGCAGCGGACCGGAGCATGCTCTGGGAGAGAAAGCTGCCTTTTAAAATGACGTTGCACTGTTAATACAGTAATTACGGCAGCCCAATCAAACCCAAACGAGTGCCTTTAGTCTACAGTAATTACTGTAGTAGCAGCACAACTAAACGGCCCGGTTTTGTTAACTTGCTCAGTTTTGGTTGATTTGGTAATTTTCTTTGATGTTTGTGCTGATGTCATGTGTCAGTAGCTACGTAGCTAGATGGAGTCTTTATCTGTCTGTTTTATTCATGTTTGTTGCTGAAATACGATCGGGAGGCTGCACGGGTTGTTTTATTTTGAAAAACGGAGGTTTTATTATGCCGATTCAGTGTCTGACTTCCTGCCTGGTGCAATCTGCTCTGTTGAGCTTGTCGCGAGTTGGCAACGGCTCCGTCAAAAATAGAAATGCTACCTATTGATAGCGCTGCGGCGCGGGAGCCGCTGCTGAGACGTTGCTGACACGCTGCTGAAACGTTCCCGGTGGAAACACGCTCATTGATTATAGTGTTACCTATCAGCTCCGGTGACCACGGTGCAGCTATAACGCGCCGCTGCCGGACTCAGTGGAAATTGGGCTTCAGGGGTTTTAGTTGAGGCAGTCTGCAGATAATGCTGGTTAATGTTAGCAGTGTTACAGGATTTAACTCTCAGTTCTGTCCAGGTTTAGATTAGAATTGGTAGAGTTGAAGTTCGGGGTTAGGATTAGTTTGGGTAACATTTGGTAGGGGGCGGGGCTTCAGCGTTTGGGAGCAGAGAAAGAGGCTGATTTTTACACAACTTTGAAGCCTAATTTCATATATTTGGTGATTTTTTTAATCATTCAAATTTGGCAGAGTGGTTAACAACACACTTTTCTGTGGTATGTCAAACTCAGAACACATATTTATTCTTACTTTACACAGACTTTAACATTCACACATCAGCTTCCAAAGCATCTAAAACACAAAGATTGTTTAGATTAGGGTTTTTTTGTCGTATCGTGGTGCGTTCAGGGTCTCACCGTGCAGCTTCTCTCCAAACAGAGTGAGGAACATGGTGAAGTTAATCGGGCCGGTTGCTTCTTTCAGCATCTCTTCCAGTTCCTTGTCCTTCACATTGAGTTTACCTGAGAACACAGAACGTCATAAATATAAATATAAAACTGAGAACATCTAAAATAAAACGTTCTCCAGGAGTCTGTTCATCATCATCAGCGCTACAGACCCAACGACGCGTATGTGTCCTTCAGATCTTCTTTATCGATGAATCCGTCTCGGTTTTGATCGATTAGTGTGAAAGCCTTAATAAAAAAAGATAAAATAAACATGAGAAAAGCTTTTAAATGAATGTGACGCTGCGGTTCATGTGATGGTTTTACCTCTTTGAACTCTTGAATCTGAGTCTGTTCAAACATGGAGAAGACATTAGACGAGGCTCTTTGGGCTCTTTTGGCGCCTCCTTCCTTCTTCTTGGTCTTCCTGCTCGCCTGAAGAGTACAGAAGGGTTAATGAGGTTTAGTGTCCATGAGGTTTAGTTTAAATTTAAAGGGTTAAAATGTGAAAATAAACGTATGAATAACTTCACACATTCTTTTTTTGTGGACCCAGCATCAAATTTCTGCTTTTAATCCATTTAGAGAGAATATATTAGAGGATTATGGCAAAAATGTCTAAGTGGTGTAACCATAAAAACTGTGTACCAAATAATTGAACGTTGCTTAAAAACAGTAAATAGTCAATAAAACACCTTCCTTCCTTCCTTCCTTCCTTCCTTCCTTCCTTCCTTCCTACCTACCTAACACCATATCAACTAGTTTGGCATGATCTTACATCCTTCCTTCCTTCCTTCCTTCCTTCCTTCCTTCCTAACACCATATCAACTAGTGTGGCATGATCTTACATCCTTCCTTCCTTCCTTCCTTCCTTCCTTCCTTCCTTCCTAACACCATATCAACTAGTTTGGCATGATCTTACATCCTTCCTTCCTTCCTTCCTTCCTACCTAACACCATATCAACTAGTTTGGCATGATCTTACATCCTTCCTTCCTTCCTTCCTTCCTTCCTTCCTTCCTTCCTTCCTACCTAACACCATATCAACTAGTTTGGCATGATCTTACATCCTTCCTTCCTTCCTTCCTTCCTTCCTACCTAACACCATATCAACTAGTGTGGCATGATCTTACATTATAACTTTTATATTAAATAAAGCTAATGGAATACTATTGTTCTAAATATTACATTTCATCTGGTTACCATGGAGACCAGGAAACATTTACATGTTTTAAATGAAGTCATTATTAGTATAAGTGCACTTAAACACACTGTAGCTGATCACATATTTAATATCTATCATTCTTTTGTGGTTACACCATTTGACATTTTCAGGAGCATTCAGTCTTTTGGTATAAAATGGGTCAAATGTCATTTAAATGATATAAAACCAACAAAAATACTAAATGTACATTTTAACAAACCTGATGCTGCTTTTAAATCTAGTTTAACTGATTTATTAATTCATCATCTTACCAACATTTATTAGTTACTGACCCTCGTTCCTCTTGTTCATACTGACTAATAAAATATGACGTTTAAAACTAGTTTTTAAGATCTGTTTAAGGTCTTTTTCTGTATTCATCCATTTATAAAACAATTATTAAAACAATAAAACCTTAATTACATATTGATCCAGTTTTCTCTTATTGATCTTTTTTTAATATATTGATTATATTGAACTGGGCGTAACCTCCATGATGTCTTGCTGCCGCTGAGTTCAGTCTCAATTTATCTAGAAAACCAACAAAAATACTAAATGTACATTTTAACAAACCTGATGCTGCTTTTAAATCTAGTTTTAACATATTATTGAATTCATCATCTTACCAACATTTACTTATTAATCACTGACCCAAATATTATTTCATTAAATCAAAGAAACATAAATTATGAAATGAATAAATTGAAGAAAAGTGATTTAGTATGAATATAATCTGATAACGTACCATTTCCTTGTCCTGGCTGTGAAATGAATTAAACACACTGTAGCTGATACAATATTTAATATCTATCATTCTTTTGTGGTTACACCATTTGACATTTTGTGGTTACACCATTTGACATGTTCAGGAGCATTCAGTCTTTTGGTATAAAATGGGTCAAATGTCATTTCAAATCTCTCTTATTGATCTTTTTTTAATATATTGATTATATTGAACTGGGCGTAACCTCCATGATGTCTTGCTGCGGAGTTCAGTCTCAATTTATCTAGAAAACCAACAAAAATACTAAATGTACATTTTAACAAACCTGATGCTGCTTTTAAATATAGTTTAACTCATTTATGAATTCATCATCTTACCAACATTTATTATCACTGACCTATAAATGAAACTTGATTATTGTATCACTGCTTCTATAAGATCCCTGAAACAGATTTATTGGCAAAAGTGTTTAAAAAGTTAAATCCTTACTAAAGATTATAGTTCTTATAATCAGGTTTAAAAGTCAGACGCTGCCACATTAATGGCACCAAACCATTATTCTCATTATTGATTTCATCTTTTAATTATTTCTTATTCTTTCTTATTTACTTAATTAATCTTTTATCTAGAAAACCAACAAAAATACTATTTTTTTTTATTTTAACAAATTTTAACAAACCTGATGCTGCTTTTAAATCTAGTTTAACTGATTTATGAATTCATCATCTCACCAACACAAATATTATTTTAAGTCAAAGAGAAGTGTGAGTTATCTGTGATTCAATAAAGTCAAAGAAACATAAATGATGAAAGTAATAAACTGAATAAAGTGATTTAGTATGAATATAATCTGATAACGTACCATCTCCTGGTCCTCTCTGTGAAGCTGCTGCTGCTCTGAGTGTCTGATGACTCGGAGGGACAGTTTAAATACAGCAGCTGTCTGGGAGCAGAGACCCGAGTGATGAAAGTCTGAATGAAGGCAGGTCTGCGGGGAGCGGGCTGGGCCCCCCCCCGACCTCACTGACTTCCCCTTACATGGGCAACACGTTCTTTTCTTTTTCTTCCTCACTCCCTCCCTCCCTCCCTCCCTCCCTCCCTCCTACCTTCCTCCTTTCCTTCCTTCCTCCCTCCCTTCCTCCTTTCCCTTTCCCTCCCTCCTTACTCCTTTCCTTCCTTCCTTCCCTCCTTCCCTCCTTCCATCCTTCCTTCCTTCCTCCTTTCCTCCCTCCTTCCTTCTCTCTTTCTTTCCTTCCTTCCTTCCTTCCTTCCTTCCTCCTTTCCTCCCTCCCTCCTTACTCCTTTCCTTCCTCCCTCCCTCCCTCCTTACTCCATCCCTTCCTTCCTCCTTTCCTTCCTTCTGTCTGTCCTTCCTCCCTCCCTCCTTCTCTCTTTCTTTCCTCCCCCTACCTTCCTCCCTTCCCTCCTTCCTTCCTTACTCCTTTCCTCCCTCCCTCCTACCTTCCTCCTTTCCTTACTTAAGGAAGTAAGTAAGGAACTCCTTTCCTTCCTTCCTTCCCTCCTTCCATCCTTCCTTCCAGCAGCTGTCTGGGACGCAGAGAGCTGAGTGATGAAAGTCTGAACTCAGCGAGGTCTGGGGGGAGCGGGCCGGCCCCCCCCCCCGACCCCCCCCCCCCCCCCCGACCTCGCTGACTTCCCCTTACATGGGCAACACGTTCTTTTCTTTTTCTTCCTCCCTCCCTCCCTCCTACCTTCCTCCTTTCCTTACTCCCTCCCTCCTTTCCTTCCTTCCTCCCTCCCTTCCTCCTTTCCCTTTCCCTCCTTTCCTTCCTTCTCTCTTTCTTTCCTCCCTCCCTTCCCTCCTTCCCTCCTTACTCCTTTCCTCCCTCCCTCCTTACTCCTTTCCTTACTCCCTCCCTCCTTCCTTACTCCATCCCTTCCTTCCTCCTTTCCTTCCTTCTGTCTGTCCTTCCTCCCTCCCTCCTTCTCTCTTTCTTTCCTCCCCTTACCTTCCTCCCTTCCCTCCTTCCTTCCTTACTCCTTTCCTCCCTCCCTCCTACCTTCCTCCTTTCCTTACTTAAGGAAGTAAGTAAGGAACTCCTTTCCTTCCTTCCTTCCCTCCTTCCATCCTTCCTTCCAGCAGCTGTCTGGGACGCAGAGACCTGAGTGATGACAGTCTGAACTCAGCGAGGTCTGGGGGGAGCGGGCCGGGACCCCCCGAGGTCTGGGGGGAGCGGGCCGGGACCCCCCCACCTCGCTGACTTCCCCTTACATGGGCAAGACGTTGGTAAAACCCGAGTTCTCCGGAGGCCCGACAGACAACTGCTGCTGATCATTAAACCTTTTAAAGTGTTTCTATATTTACTGACGGAGGAGAGGACAACTGTGAGGATCACTCTGCTTTTTATTCCTTTCTTTCCATCTACCCTTCCATCTATTCTTTCTTTCTGTCTTTCTTTCATCGTGTCTTCCTTCCTTCCTTCCTCCCTTCCTTCATCCATCCATCTTGTCTTCCTTACTTACTTCCATCCTTATTTCTTGTCTTCCTTCCTCCCATCTAGTCTTCCTTCCTTCCTTCCTTGTCTTCTTTTCCTTTCCTCCTTTAGTTCCTAATCCCTTTTCCTTCCTTCCTTCCTTCTTTGCTTCCTTTTGTCTTTCCTTCCCTCCTTCCTTCCTTCCTTCCTTTTAAAGTGTTTCTATATTTACAGAGACGGAGGAGAGGACAACTGTGAGGATCACTCTGCTTTTTATTCCTTTATCCCAGGGTCTTCTCTTCCTTCCATCTGTCCTTTCTTTCTTTCTTTCTTTCTTTCATTGTGTCTTCCTTCCTTCCTTCTTGTCTTCCTTCTGTCCTTCTTGTCTTCCTTCCTTCCTTCCTTCAACTGTGAGGATCACTCTGCTTTTTATTCCTTTATCCCAGGGGTGTCAAACATGCGGCCCGTGGGCCAGAACCGGCCCGCCAAGGGGTCCAATCCGGCCCACTTTCCTTCCTGTCTTCTCTTCCTTCCATCTTTCCTTTCTTTCTTATCTTTCTTTCTTTCTTTCCTTCCTTCCTGCTGGTCTTCCTTCCATCTTTCCATCCACCCTTCCTTCCTTCCATCTATCCTTTCTTTCTTTCTTTCTGTCTTTCTTTCATCGTGTCTTCCTTCCTTCCTTCCTTCTTGTCTACCTTCCTTCCTTCCTTCCTTCCTTCCTTCATCCATCCATCTAGTGTTCCTTCCTTCTTTCCTTCCTTCCATCCATCTTGTCTTCCTTCCTTCCATCTTGTCTCCTTCCTTCCTTCCTTCCTTCCTTCTTGTCTTCCTTCCTCCCATCTTGTCTTCCTTCCTTCCTTCCTTCAACTGTGAGGATCGCTCTGCTTTTTATTCCTTTATTCCTTCACTTTATCGTCACTGATTAACACCGATGTCATGTTTTTATCTAAATACACAGAAAACAAGCACACACACACACACACACACACACATACACACACACACGTACACACTCACACACACACACACACACTCACACAGACACACTCACACACGTACACACTCACACACACATACAGACACACACACACACACACACACACACACACACACACAGACACAGACACAGACACAGACACAGACACAGACACACACAGACACACACAGACACACACACTAAGATCAGAACCTTTATTATAAATCAGGAGCCACAGCTGAAGTCAGTTTAATCTATAGGCACTCTAAGTTTAACCCTCCCTCCTTTCCTTCCTCCCTCCTTTCCTCCCTTCCTTCCTTCCTTGACTCTAGGACAGCAGGAGGGTTAACTGTAATAATGCAGTTTGAGGTTCGACCACATGACGGAGCCACAGTCTCTCTACCCAACCCTCCATCCTCCACACAGCACAGAGCTAGGAGTTATAAACTGTTATATATTATATATCAGTATGTTATAAACTTATATATTATATATCAGTATGTTATATATTATATATCAGTATGTTATAAACTGATCTGTTCTTCTGTAAGACTTTAATGGATTCAGTCTTTATGTGAAGGTTATATAACAGACGGCTCATTGAGATGAATTATGGATTAACTGAGTATAACTATTAAACTCTTAAACTCTTAAACTCTTAAACTGTTAAAGTCGACTTAGAAAGTAACGTTTCCTTTAATGTTCAGTGATTTCCAACATTTACATTTCCTTTAGAAACTGAATCAGTGTGACTGCAGATAAACCTTCATTATTAAAGCTAAACTCTGAGACACAGAATTAAAGTCTGAGTTTATTGTTTTATAAATTATCTCCATTCATCTTCTACAGTACTAGTACTTTACTGTAGTACAGTTAGAGGTACTAGTACTTTACTGTAGTACAGTTAGAGGTACTAGTACTTTACTGTAGTACTGTTAGAGGTACTAGTACTTTACTGTAGTACAGTTAGAGGTACTAGTACTTTACTGTAGTACTGTTAGAGGTACTAGTACTTTACTGTAGTACAGTTAGAGGTACTAGTACTTTACTGTAGTACTGTTAGAGGTACTAGTACTTTACTGTAGTACAGTTAGAGGTACTAGTACTTTACTGTAGTACTGTTAGAGGTACTAGTACTTTACTGTAGTACAGTTTGAGGTACTAGTACTTTACTGTAGTATAGTTAGAGGTACTAGTACTTTACTGTAGTACTGTTAGAGGTACTAGTACTTTACTGTAGTACAGTTTGAGGTACTAGTACTTTACTGTAGTACTGTTAGAGGTACTAGTACTTTACTGTAGTATAGTTAGAGGTACTTGTACTTTACTGTAGTACAGTTAGAGGTACTTGTACTTTACTGTAGTACAGTTAGAGGTACTAGTACTTTACTGTAGTATAGTTAGAGGTACTAGTACTTTACTGTAGTACAGTTAGAGGTACAGTACTAGTACTTTACTGTAGTACAGTTAGAGGTACTAGTACTTTACTGTAGTACTGTTAGAGGTACTAGTACTTTACTGTAGTACAGTTTGAGGTACTAATACTTTACTGTAGTACTGTTAGAGGTACTAGTACTTTACTGTAGTACAGTTAGAGGTACTAGTACTTTACTGTAGTATAGTTAGAGGTACTTGTACTTTACTGTAGTACAGTTAGAGGTACTTGTACTTTACTGTAGTACAGTTAGAGGTACTAGTACTTTACTGTAGTATAGTTAGAGGTACTAGTACTTTACTGTAGTACAGTTAGAGGTACAGTACTAGTACTTTACTGTAGTACAGTTAGAGGTACTAGTACTTTACTGTGGTACAGTTAGAGGTACTAGTACTTTACCGTAGTACAGTTAGAGGTACTAGTACTTTACCGTAGTACTGTTAGAGGTACTAGTACTTTACTGTAGTACAGTTAGAGGTACTAGTACTTTACTGTAGTACTGTTAGAGGTACTAGTACTTTACTGTAGTACAGTTTGAGGTACTAGTACTTTACTGTAGTACAGTTAGAGGTACTAGTACTTTACTGTAGTATAGTTAGAGGTACTTGTACTTTACTGTAGTACAGTTAGAGGTACTTGTACTTTACTGTAGTACAGTTAGAGGTACTAGTACTTTACTGTAGTACAGTTAGAGGTACAGTACTAGTACTTTACTGTAGTACAGTTAGAGGTTACTAGTACTTTACTGTTGGTACAGATTAGAGGTACTAGTACTTTACTGTAGTACAGTTAGAGGTACTAGTACTTTACTGTAGTACAGTTAGATGGTACTAGATACTTTACTGTAGTACAGTAGAGGTACTTGTACTTTACTGTAGTACAGTTAGAGGTACTAGTACGTTACTGTAGTACAGTTAGAGGTACTAGTACGTTACTGTAGTACAGTTAGAGGTACTAGTACTTTACTGTAGTACAGTTAGAGGTACTAGTACTTTACTGTAGTACAGTTAGAGGTACTTGTACTTTACTGTAGTATAGTTTGAGGTACTAGTACTTTACTGTAGTACAGTTAGAGGTACTAGTACTTTACTGCAGTACAGTTAGAAGTACTAGTACTCTACTGTAGTACAGTTAGAGGTACTAGTACTTTACTGTAGTACAGTTAGAGGTACTAGTACTTTACTGTAGTACAGTCTGAGGTACTAGTACTTTACTGTAGTACTGTTAGAGGTACTACCACTTTACTGTAGTACAGTTAGAGGTACTAGTACTTTACTGTAGTACAGTTAGAGGTACTACTACTTTACTGTAGTACAGTTAGAGGTACTAGTACTTTACTGTAGTACAGTTAGAGGTACTAGTACTCTACTGTAGTACAGTTAGAGGTACTTGTACTTTACTGTAGTACAGTTAAGAGGTACTAGTACTTTACTGTAGTACAGTTAGAGGTACTTGTACTTTACTGTAGTACAGTTAGAGGTACTAGTACTTTACTGTAGTACAGTTTGAGGTACTAGTACTTTACCTGTAGTACAGTTAGAAGTACTAGTACTCTACTGTAGTACAGTTAGAGGTACTAGTACTTTACTGTAGTACAGTTTGAGGTACTAGTACTTTACTGTAGTACAGTTAGAGGTACTAGTACTTTACTGTAGTACAGTTAGAGGTACTAGTACTTTACTGTAGTACAGTTTGAGGTACTTGTACTTTACTGTAGTACAGTTTGAGGTACTCAGTACTTTACTGTAGTACAGTTAGAGGTACTAGTACTTTACTGTAGTACAGTTTGAGGTACTAGTACTTTACTGTAGTGTTGCAGTTAGAGGTACTTGTACTTTACTGTAGTACAGTTTGAGGTACTGGTACTTTACTGTAGTACAGATTGAGGTACTGGTACTTTACTGTAGTACAGTTAGAGGTACTAGTACTTTACTGTAGTACAGTTTGAGGTACTAGTACTTTACTGTAGTGCAGTTAGAGGTACTAGTACTTTACTGTAGTACAGTTAGAGGTACTTGTACTTTACTGTAGTACAGTTTGAGGTACTAGTACTTTACTGTAGTGTGCAGTTAGAGGTACTAGGTACATTACTGTAGTACAGTTTGAGGTACTAGTACTTTACTGTAGTACAGTTAGAGGTACTTATACTTTACCGTAGTACTGTTAGAGGTACTAGTACTTTACTGTAGTACAGTTAGAGGTACTTGTACTTTACTGTAGTACAGTTTGAGGTACTAGTACTTTACTGTAGTACAGTTAGAGGTACTTATATCTTTTACCGTAGTACTGTTAGAGGTACTAGTACTAATCTGCCTCTGTTACATGTCAGGGGTCCAGAAAATATGATTCAGGTTCAAGTTTATTTAATTGTCATTCCACCTTTACATAAATACACAAATATGAATGAGACTGCATGACTCTGGATGCTTGTGCCAAAGTTAACACACTTCATTTAAAAGATCTTAAACTAAATCAGACATAAAGATACAGTCAGTGCAGGAGCTATAAATATTACTATAAGATATAAACAGCATGTTGTATAGAGGTTAGGGTCGGGTGTAGAGGTGTTGCATGAGGCAGAGTGATTACATCTATACATTATAAGATAAGATCAGCCTTTATTTCCCTGAGGATGAACACACAGCGTCTCCACATACACACAATATATCTGCACACATGTAATCAAACTACATTAACATGCAGTATCACACACACACACACACTACACACACACACACACATGCGCACACATACACACATACACACACACACACACACACTCACACTTTACTTCTTACTGGTCAGTAGTTTGATTGACAGCAGAATGAAGGAGGATTTAAACAGTTTGGTACCTGAACGCATCAGATCTACTCTATGTGAAGTGTTTTTGGGTCGCAGGTGATTTTAAGGCCCGTCTCCTCAGATATCTCCTGGAGAGAAGATGGAGGCAGTACGAGGACCATGCTGTGATGCCACGATGAATAATAGATTGAATGGTTGCTCCGTAGAACAATAACATAACGCTTTCATCCACTTCATGGACCCTGAGCCTCTGCAGACAACACAAAAGATATCCCACCATGAACCCAACGCACCTGAGAAATCACAGTTCAATGCTGGAGTACTTTTATTTTGTTAAATGATCAGCTGTCTGAGCTTCAATCAAAGACCATTTTCTTTAGTTTCATCACAGTGTGAAGGGAAAGAGAAAGATTATATATTAAAGACAGAACTATCCAAAGTACATTAAGACAGGCTCACAAAATAATTCAAGTTGTATAAAATAATTTTATATTTCTTCCACCACTGCTTTTACTTTTTAAGCACATTTTAAGGTTTTAATCTAATTTAAACGTTAATTAGCCGAGTTTAACTTAATGAGTAACGTTTCAAATGATCGTGTTAAATTAAAATTAAGAAAGAAATTCACTCTGCTTCTTTCTCTTTAAGTAAAAGCCTCTGAATATTTCCTTTTTGCAGCACTGCAGCAGTCTCAGAATAACCGGATCTCAGCGGTCCCTGAACGCACCTCAGCAACACTACATTACCCAGCAACCCCCGCGCGGAACCGTGTTAGTAGGAAATCCGCTTGCGGCGGATTATTGTAATCCGACAGAGGGTCTGCTCTGGACGACACATCGGATCACGACAGAAAAAACAGCCGAAGCTAAGCGGCCTGACAGCTGCAGCGTGTCCGAGAATCAAGCGCTTTGGCCGGGGAATGATCTGAGCTGTACCCGGTGCTCGGAGCTCCTCCCGGCGGTGATCGGCGGCGCCTGGAGCCGTTTCCTGGACCTCTGACAGCCGCAGACAGCCGCCCTGCAGCCCCGCGCAGAGGAGAAGCTTTAATTCTTACTCTTAAAGACATTCCCCCCCCCCATCCCTTCCTCCCTTCCTCCCTACCTCCCTCCCCCGGGTCAGATCCAACCCCAGCTCGGCTCTGCAGCGCTGCTCGCTCGGCCCGGCTCGGCTCTACTCGGCTCGGCTCGGAGCCTCCTGCTAGCCCCGGCCCGGCCCGGCTCTAATCGGTTCCGCTCGGCTCGGCTCGGAGCCTCCTGCTAGCCCCAGTCCGGCCCGGCTCTACTCGGCTCGGCTCGGAGCCTCCTGATTAGCCCCGGCCTGGCTCGGCTCTGTTCGGCTCTACTCGACTCCACTCGGCTCGGCTCGGAGCCTCCTGCTAGCCCCGGCTAGCCCCTCCACAGCTAGCTCCCCCCTCTGCTAGTCAGGAATTTATTTTAATTTATTCCGCTTAATCAGACTTTCTTCTAATTGTCCACCTGCCGACACGGAGGGAGGATGTCGGCGAAAGAGCAGAACAAACTCTCCACCGTGGAGCGACCTATTAAAGGTATTTAACATTTATTTCTTTATTTTTCTCTCCCCCGTTGCAGGAAGTTAACGGCTGCTGCTCTGCTAACTGAGAGCAGCTTAACTTACCGGAGCCCCGGTACCGGAGTACTGTCTAGCCCGGTGCTCCCCGGTGCTCCCCCGGTTCTGCCCGGTGCTCCCCCGCCAGCACTGCCCGGTTACAGGGAGGGCTGGCCGGGTTATACAAGTTAATCAATCCGGCTGCCGCTAATGGGAATTAGCCTTTAGCTTAGCGGTGAAGAGAGCCAGGTGAACCGAGAATAGAGGCTCACAGGCGGGGAGCAGCTCCGCGGAGACCCGGGGAGAAGCTCCAGGGAGCTGGGTGTAATACCAGGGGGGGGTCGTGTTTTAGGGGTGTGTGTCTCTGTGTGTGTGTGTGTCTCTGTGTGTGTGTGTGTGTGTGTTGTGTGTGTGTGTGTGTGTGTCTCTCTCTCTCTCTCCCTCTCTGTGTGTGTGTGTGTGTGTGTGTGTGTGTGTGTGTGTGTGTGTCTCTCTCTCTCTCTCTCCCTCTCCCTCTCTCTCTGTGTGTGTGTGTGTGTGTGTGTGTGTTGGCCTGAATATAAAGCGACCCTCCTTTTTTTTTCTTTCTTTTTTTTCTTCCTCCCAACAGCTGTTTGTAGAAAATGACTTTTTGAAGATAAGAGAGAGAGTCTAGGTTGATATGGAGCAGAGAAATAGGTAGAGCTAAAATCAAGTATCACTATATTATAGACCAGATACCTGGATATCCATACTGCAGCAGTCATGTAGAGATGATTCTTGATGCTTTCACCAAATATTTACACTATGGAGTTAGTGAAATGTGTCTAACAGGTCACATAACGTCCTAAAATGTCTTATTTTGTTTGACAAACAGCCTAAAAAACTAACAAAATGTTCTGCTGTTATTGACAGAAAACATTTTTGAGGCTTGAATCTGCAAATATTTCACATTTTCTGACTAAAACACTTCATTTAAAATGTCAT
>JAJDFG010000853.1:46103-68603 GCA_021039105.1 Scomber colias
GCTCACTCATTACTCAATAAAATGACATTTGAATGAAGTGTTTTAGTCAGAAAATGTGAAATATTTGCAGATTCAAGCCTCAAAAATGTTTTCTGTCATTAACAACAGAACATTTTTGTTGGTTTTTAGGCTGTTTGTCAAACAAAATAAGACATTTTAGGACGTTATGTGACCTGTTAGACACATTTCACTAACTCATAGTGTAAATATTTGGTGAAAGCATCAAGAATCATCTCTGTCGTTTTGCAGCTTTTATCAGTTTTCTGTCATTTTATTAGTTTTAGTCTTTATGTCAAACTAAATAAGACATTTGAAGACATTTGAAGACATTATCAGATCAGATACATCAGTACAGTGAAAA
This sequence comes from Scomber colias, assembly GCA_021039105.1. Taxonomy (NCBI): domain Eukaryota; kingdom Metazoa; phylum Chordata; class Actinopteri; order Scombriformes; family Scombridae; genus Scomber; species Scomber colias. The sequence goes on from JAJDFG010000853.1 coordinate 46,465, forward strand.
ACAGAAGTAGCAGAGTGAAGCTGAACGTGTGTTAAAACAGAATAACTATAAATAAAATACTAATCTGAAGTATATATAAATATGTAATATGAAGATTATTATATTCTTATATCCAGAACATGTGACGGATGCAAAGCTCCTGTGATTTCCATAATCATATAATAAAGTCTTCATAGTTGACTTGTCTTTGATAATAGGAGATAAAGATGAGAGAGGAACATTTAAATATTCACATTAAAGCTTCTGAACGTCTGAACATGAGGTGCAGCAGCTGGAGACGTAAAGTAGAGCTGAAGTGATTCAATGATTCACAGCAAATGAAACAGAGTGGAAACAGGTTCAGGTACAACATGTGAACATGAGCTGCTTCCTAAAGCTGCTCTTCACTTTACAGTACAGTTTAAAGATAAAGAGAATAAGAGTTTTATTAACTGATATCAGATATCAGTTAATATCAGATGATAAATGACAAGAAGCCTCATAATGAGCTTTACATTTAAATAACATCCAATTTTTATAATTAAACGACTTCATGTGAGATTCTTAAAGTGAAATGTGATTTTAATGCTAGAGTGAAGGTGTGTGTGTGTGTGTGTGTGTGTGGAAGCTTTAGGAGTGTAAAGCTGAAGGAGAGAAACTGAAATCATAAAATCTGCCTTCTTAAGACTGTCGGCCAATCAGGGAGTCAACACACACACATACAGAGATACACACACACACACACATACACCATACACTGCATACATAAACACACATGCACACTGCCTATATATACACACACACATACATATTACATATGTACACACACACATACTGTATACACACATAAACACATTACATATGCACATACACAAAAGAACACACATATATATATATATATATATATATATATATATATATATATATATATATATATATAGTATATATATATATATATATATATATATATACACACACACACACACATTCTGCAGATTACGATCAATCAATTACCCTTCATCTCTTTATCTGAACGTTATAACTGTGAAACCCACAGACACACACTCACACACACACACACACACACACACACACACACACACACACACACACAGACGCACACACACACACTGAGCCTATCACACAGACACACGCACATGCACACACACACGCACTAACAATCAGAAGCAGACTTGTTTAAGTTCAGTCAGTAAATCAACTTTTATACAGTGTGTGGTGTGTGTGTGTGTGTGTGTGTGTACAACGTGTGTGTACGTGTGTATGCATTGTGTGTGTGTGCATTATGTGTGTGTGTGTATGCATTGTGTGTGTGTGTATGCAGTATGTGTGTGTGTTTGTGCATTATGAGTGTGTGTGTGTGTGTGTGTGTGTGTGTGTGTACATGTGTATGAAATGTATGTGTGTGTACGTGTGTATGAAATCTCGTGTGTGTGTGCATTATATGTGTGTGTGTGTGTGTGTGTGTGCATTTATATATATGTGTGTGATCCATACCAGCTGATACAGAGCCGTTACAATCAGAGATCAGATCAATGAGATGTTGGTTTGTCTCCATCGATGCATGTGTGACCTCACTAAGACTCATTAATGACTTTTATTTTATTTAGTTTATTTCTCTTTAAACTTTCAGAAGATTCAGACTGGAATCAAAGTCCTGCAACAAAGACAAAACATAACAACATTTAAATCACTTTTTTATTTTTATGAAAAAGTCTTTAAGAGCTTGAGTAATATATTATTATTTTATTTTATTAGTGATTTGTCTGAAACTGACTTCAATAATGAATTAAGACTCTTCATTAAGGAGCTCTGTTTCCATCGACTATTAAACTATTAAAGTTTAAAACTGGAGCTTTCATCAGGAGGGCCCAATATCTACTCTGGAGGGCCGCTGTTTGACCCACGGTCATACACATACACACACACACACACACACACACACACACACACACACATGATGCATACACACACACACACACATGATGCATACACACACACATAATATACACACACACACACACACACACACACTGTATAAAAGTTGATTTTCTGACTTGAACTTAAACAAGTCTCAGTCTGTAACACACACACACATAATACACACACACATAATGCATACACACACACACACACACACACACACACATAATGCATTACACACACACACAATGCATACACACACACACACACACATAATGCATACACACACACACACACACATAATGCATACACACACACACACACACACATAATAATGCATACACACACACACACACATAATGCATACACACACACACACACATATAATACACACACACAGATAACGCATACACACACACACACACGGTGTTTGCCCCACGGGCCGCAGTTTGACCCACGGGCCGCAGTTTGCACCACTGATTGATAGAAGTTATAACAGCTCATTAAATTAAATAAGATAAAATAAATGTAGATTATAAATAAAATATCATAGTTGTTGTAGATATGATGTAATAATTTCAGATGTAGTTCAGCTCAGAATCAGATTCAGGGGTCACTGAAGGTCCCCACAAGTATGGAAGAGGTGTGTGTGTGTGTGTGTGTTATATATGTGTGTGTGTGTGTGTGTGTGTGCGTGTGTGTGTTATATATGTGTGAGTGTGTGTGTCTGCTTGGCCTTACTTACTGCTGGTAATCTAATCATTGGGTCGAGCCGCGTGTGTAATGATTCTGTCCTCATCCATGATTGATGGACCCTGACTATGTCCTGCAGTGGGCCCCAGCGCGGAGCTCCGCCGTGGGGCCCAGGTCTGTCCTCCTGCAGTAGGCCCCAGCGCGGAGCTCCGCCGTGGGGCCTCGGGCCTGTCCCCCTGCGCCCGTGAGGCTCCTGCTGGTCTGTGCGGGGACCGGTGAGGGTAATAAACAGACGCGTGTTGTTAATAAAGCGGAGAGACGAACAGGAAGTGAGCCGAGCTGAAACTGTAAGTGAGTTAGTGACGCGTGACGTTTAATAGTCGACGCTACGACAGCTGCAACTTTCCTCTTTCTGCCTCACGTCACTTTAAACATGTATATTTAGTCTCTTCACCGCAGCATCCACCTTAAATACATGTGATGTAACATTACTCAGTGCTGTTTCTCAGAGCTGCGACTATTACTTTCATTATTAATTCATCTGACAATCAATAAATGGTTGTTTTAAAATGTCTCAAAACCTAAAAAACTTCAATATATTTCAGTTTAAATGATGAAAATATGAGAAAAGCAGCAAATTGTCACGTTAGAGTAACTGATGTTTCAAGTCTAACAGTGAATGATGATGTAATAGTCTGTAGATAACGGATATTTTAGCAATAGTAGATAACATCAGTTTATAAGTTTGGTTCTTTAGTTGTAAAACAAAGAATCGGAGTAACACGATAAATATTTATTATCTCTAATTTCATTTTAAACACATTTAAACATAATGATAACGTGTATAACAATATAATATAATTAGGGCTGTCAAACGATTAATTTTTTTATCGAGAGTAATCGCCAGAATTCTCCATAGTTAATCGCGATTAATGGCGTTTTGAATTGCATGTTTAAAATCCTGTTATTTTCCATTTGAAGGCAGTTTTTAAGCCCATAATGTAAAGCATTTCTTACCAGAGTGTCTTAAACTGGGAATCATCACGGCTCTGCTGCGACTCCCACACACTCCAAAATGGGTCCTTTGGTGGAGCTGAGGCTGGCTTGGGCTGCACCTGGGTGATTAGCGTTGGAGGTGCTAACATCAAAACTCCACGTACTCCGGTGGTAGTTAAACTCCGTTTGACACAGGTTGCATTTTACTTATGACTTGTCAACTGAAGCGTCTGGAAGTGTTTTTAAAGTTAAACAAGCCGTTCAAAAGTCAGTAGCTCAGTAGTTTGCATTAATCTAATCGTGATTAACACGTTAACTGCTGACAGCCCTAAATATAATATAATAATGTAAACTGAAGTGTGGAGTCTACTTTTTTACCATTTTCGTATTCAGGATTTTATTTTGGCGGTCTCGATGACACACTGGGAATAATATAAATAATCCAGTTGATCCTCTACTTCCTGTTCCAGCGCCTCCATCACCGTCAGGCTGTTTCACTGGGAGCTTCCCAGCACGATAACTAACGATAACTATAACGATAGCTATCACTAACGATAGTTATAACTAACGATAGTTATATAACTAATGATAACTATAACGATAACTATAACTAACGATAGCTACGGTTTATAGGAAGGATTCTGATTGGCTGTCACCACTGTCGACGTCGTTATAGTTGTAAGGTGAACTCTTCCTGTTAAAACCATTTTTACGCTGTTTATTATAGTTATAGTTCTTAATGTGGACGGACCGTAACTCCAAACTCTACTAAAAGTAATTTAGTAAAATTAATAATAATAATTTTCATATTTCGCTAACTTTCCGTTTAAGTCACACTAAAAAAAATCCACATTTACCTTCGAAATAACGTTAAATTAAAGAGCAGCTCCTAATGTTCCTTTAGTATTAAACCCTCATTAAAGCTCCTGCAGCTTCAGACTGATTTATAAATATATTAATAGTGTTTTTATTAAAGGTGTTTAGTGTTATTAGGCTTTAATTGATTTTTAAGAGCTGCTTCTTTCACCTTCACTCAAGTCTCTCTATGAAACTAGAGATCAGTTTGCTCTCAGAGAAGTGGAGCACAGTCCTTCATCCTTCATCATCATCTTCATCATCATCATCATCATCATCATCATCATCATCGTCACGAAACAGCTGAAACATTCATGCTTCAACGAGCTCGTTAATGTCCAGACTGCAGCAAGAGAAACAAAGCATCTCTCTCTCTCTCTCTGTCTCTCTCTCTCTCTGTCTCTCTCTCTCTCTCTCTCTCTCTCTCTCTCTCTCTCTCTCTCTCTCTCTCTCTCTCTCTCTCTCTCTCTCTCTGACTCTCTCTCTCTACCTCTGACTCTCTCTGTCTCTCTCTCTCTCTCTCTCTCTCTCCCCTCTCTGTCCCTCTCTCTCCCCCCCCCCCCCCCCCCCCCTCTGTGTGTTTTGCTTATATTTGACTGTCGGCCGCTCAGCGAGCTCGTGAACAGAAAGGAATTCAAACTGTTATCAGTGAAAAGACGAAGAGGAAGCGAACTCATTTAACTCTTTTAACTCTTGGCTGTCCAGCAGGAAGGTGCTGACTGCTTTCCCTCCGCTCGCCGTCACCACATCCTCACACACCAGATACAGCAGCAGCCTCCTGGTGATTGGCGGCTGCTGCTGCTGCTGATGATGATGATGATGATGATGATGATGAACCAGTTCAGGAGCGCTTCCTGTGATTGGCTGAATGTGGCGACCTGGTTTGGTTTCAGACTTTCATCAGAGCCTCTAAACTGGACCAGTGGGCCAGCTGTGTGTGTGTGTGTGTGTGTGATAGTGTGTTTGTGTGTGTGTGTGTGTGTGTGTGTGTGTGTGTGTGTGTGTGTGTGTGTGTGTGTGCACAAGTTTTGTTGAAGAGAAGAGGAATATGCAGCAGCACCAGTTCATTTACTGGGATAATATTTATTTAACCATTTTAAACTCAGAGGACACAAACTCATCATCATCATCTCTATCAAACAGCTCAACATGATGTCGTGTTTTATCAGTTTTAAAAGAGACTAAAATCATTATTTGATCATCAGAATATTTGATAAATCTTCAGTTGATTGATTTATCGACTGTATTGTTTCAGCTTTAGTTAAAATAACTGATTTATACGCAGTGCTTCCATCTAGCCGTTGTCATTTCTTACAGCCCAAAGTAAGTCCGATCAATAGTCAATAAAAACTATCAGTCACGTACACAAAAACTTAAAATAACCACATTTAAGAAGCTGAAAGCAGCAAATATTTGACATTTTTTCCTTTTTAAAATTAATAACTAAAACAATTATTCAACGATCGTAATAGTTGCAGTTTAATGATTAATAGATGTTTTTATTTGACGATATATTGTCTCAGAAATAATCACAGTAAACGATATTATATATACAGTCAAGCCCGAAATTATTCATACCCCTGGCAAATTTTGACTTAAAGTTACTTTTATTCAACCAGCAAGTTGATTTTGACCGGAAGTGACACAGGCTGTCTCCAAGAAGATAAAAAGACGATGTACAAAAGGCATCATTGAGGTAAAAAAAATATTTCAGTCAGCTTTTATTTACATTTGAACAAAAAGTGGCATGTCCAAAAGCGGTATGAATAATTTCGGGCTTGACTGTATATATAATTTGAAGATCAAGTTATCGTACGATGAGTAGATAATTATTGTGACAGACGGCGCTGGTCGACTAATCGTTGTGGAAGGAAGATATCTGCAGTATAATAAATATATCTAATGTTTAATAGATTAGTTTATATTATAACTTTGATATAATGTGTTTCTGTCATTAAACTCAAATACAATTTTATTATTAACTTTATACATGAAACCAATTTAAAGTTTATAATAATTAAATTAAATCAAACTATGAAACAGAAACACTGAGATGTAGAAGAACAGCTTTATGTCGTTCTGACTGAGAACTGGAAACTCACCAATACTTAAATATCTAACTAACATCAGTATTTCTTTAACTTGTGTGTGTGATAAGGTACAGTAGAGGAGAGGAGAACTTTAACGGAGGAGAGGAGAACTTTAACTCCTGTGTGATAAGGTACAGTAGAGGAGAGAACTTTAACGTGTTGTGTGATAAGGTACAGTAGAGGAGAGAGAACTTTAACGTGTGTGTGATAAGGTACAGTAGAGGAGAGGAGAACTTTAACTCCTGTGTGATAAGGTACAGTAGAGGAGAGGAGAACTTTAACGTCTGTGTGATAAGGTACAGTAGAGGAGAGGAGAACTTTAACTCCTGTGTGATAAGGTACAGTAGAGGAGAGGAGAACTTAACTCCTGTGTGATAAGGTACAGTAAAGGAGAGGAGAACTTTAACTCCTGTGTGATAAGGTACAGTAGAGGAGAGGAGAACTTTAACGGAGGAGAGGAGAACTTTAACTCCTGTGTGATAAGGTACAGTAGAGGAGAGGAGAACTTTAACTCCTGTGTGATAAGGTACAGTAGAGGAGAGGAGAACTTTAACGTGTGTGTGATAAGGTACAGTAGAGGAGAGGAGAACTTTAACGTCTGTGTGATAAGGTACAGTAGAGGAGAGGAGAACTTTAACTCCTGTGTGATAAGGTACAGTAGAGGAGAGGAGAACTTTAACGTGTGTGTGATAAGGTACAGTAGAGGAGAGGAGAACCTTAACTCCTGTATGATAAGGTACAGTAGAGGAGAGGAGAACCTTAACTCCTGTGTGATAAGGTACAGTAGAGGAGAGGAGAACTTTAACTACTGTGTGATAAGGTACAGTAGAGGAGAGGAGAACTTTAACTCCTGTGTGATAAGGTACAGTAGAGAAGAGGAGAACCTTAACTCTTGTATGATAAGGTACAGTAGAGGAGAGGAGAACTTTAACTCCTGTGTGATAAGGTACAGTAGAGGAGAGGAGAACTTTAACTCTTGTATGATAAGGTACAGTAGAGGAGAGGAGAACTTTAACTCCTGTGTGATAAGGTACAGTAGAGGAGAGGAGAACTTTAACTCCTGTGTGATAAGGTACAGTAGAGGAGAGGAGAACCTTAACTCTTGTATGATAAGGTACAGTAGAGGAGAGGAGAACTTTAACGTGTGTGTGATGAGGTACAGTAGAGGAGCGGAGAACTTTAATGTCTGTGTGATAAGGTACAGTAGAGGAGAGGAGAACTTTAACGTGTGTGTGATAAGGTACAGTAGAGGAGAGGAGAACTTTAACGTCTGTGTGATAAGGTACAGTAGAGGAGAGGAGAACTTTAACTCCTGTGTGATAAGGTACAGTAGAGGAGAGGAGAACTTTAACGTCTGTGTGATAAGGTACAGTAGAGGAGAGGAGAACTTTAACGTGTGTGTGATAAGGTACAGTAGAGGAGAGGAGAACTTTAACGTGTGTGTGATAAGGTACAGTAGAGGAGAGGAGAACTTTAACTCCTGTGTGATAAGGTACAGTAGAGGAGAGGAGAACTTTAACGTCTGTGTGATAAGGTACAGTAGAGGAGAGGAGAACTTTAACGTCTGTGTGATAAGGTACAGTAGAGGAGAGGAGAACTTTAATGTCTGTGTGATAAGGTACAGTAGAGGAGAGGAGAACTTTAACTCCTGTGTGATAAGGTACAGTAGAGGAGAGGAGAACTTTAACGTCTGTGTGATAAGGTACAGTAGAGGAGAGGAGAACTTTAACTCCTGTGTGATAAGGTACAGTAGAGGAGAGGAGAACTTTAACTCCTGTGTGATAAGGTACAGTAGAGGAGAGGAGAACTTTAACTCCTGTGTGATAAGGTACAGTAGAGGAGAGGAGAACTTTAACGGAGGAGAGGAGAACTTTAACTCCTGTGTGATAAGGTACAGTAGAGGAGAGGAGAACTTTAACGGAGGAGAGGAGAACTTTAACTCCTGTGTGATAAGGTACAGTAGAGAAGAGGAGAACTTTAACTCCTGTGTGATAAGGTACAGTAGAGGAGAGGAGAACTTTAACGTCTGTGTGATAAGGTACAGTAGAGGAGAGGAGAACTTTAACTCCTGTGTGATAAGGTACAGTAGAGGAGAGGAGAACTTTAACGTCTGTGTGATGAGGTACAGTAGAGGAGAGGAGAACTTTAACGGAGGAGAGGAGAACTTTAACGTGTGTGTGATAAGGTACAGTAGAGGAGAGGAGAACTTTAACGTCTGTGTGATAAGGTACAGTAGAGGAGAGGAGAACTTTAACTCCTGTGTGATAAGGTACAGTAGAGGAGAGGAGAACTTTAACGTCTGTGTGATAAGGTACAGTAGAGGAGAGGAGAACTTTAACTCCTGTGTGATAAGGTACAGTAGAGGAGAGGAGAACTTTAACTCCTGTGTGATAAGGTACAGTAGAGGAGAGGAGAACTTTAACTCCTGTGTGATAAGGTACAGTAGAGGAGAGAAGAACTTTAACTCCTGTGTGATAAGGTACAGTAGAGGAGAGGAGAACTTTAACGTCTGTGTGATAAGGTACAGTAGAGGAGAGGAGAACCTTAACTCCTGTGTGATAAGGTACAGTAGAGGAGAGGAGAACTTTAACTCCTGTGTGATAAGGTACAGTAGAGGAGAGGAGAACTTTAACATCTGTGTGATAAGGTACAGTAGAGGAGAGGAGAACTTTAACGTCTGTGTGATAAGGTACAGTAGAGGAGAGAGAACTTTAACATCTGTGTGATAAGGTACAGTAGAGGAGAGGAGAACTTTAACATCTGTGTGATAAGGTACAGTAGAGGAGAGAGAACGTGTGTGTGTGTGTGTGTGTCTGTCTGTCTGTCTGTCTGTCTGTCTGTCTGTCTGTCTGTCTGTCTGTCTGTCTGTCTGTCTGTCTGTCTGTCTGTCTGTCTTTCTGTCTGTCTGTCTGTGTGTGTGTGTGTGTGTGTGATAAGGTACAGTAGAGGAGAGGAGAACTTTAACTCCTGTGTGATAAGGTACAGTAGAGGAGAGAGAACGTGTGTGTGATAAGGTACAGTAGAGGAGAGAACTTTAACTCCTGTGTGATAAGGTACAGTAGAGGAGAGGAGAACTTTAACGTGTGTGTGATGAGGTACAGTAGAGGAGAGGAGAACTTTAACGTCTGTGTGATAAGGTACAGTAGAGGAGAGGAGAACCTTAACTCCTGTGTGATAAGGTACAGTAGAGGAGAGGAGAACTTTAACGTCTGTGTGATAAGGTACAGTAGAGGAGAGGAGAACTTTAACTCCTGTGTGATGAGGTACAGTAGAGGAGAGGAGAACTTTAACTCTTGTGTGATAAGGTACAGTAGAGGAGAGGAGAACTTTAACTCTTGTGTGATAAGGTACAGTAGAGGAGAGGAGAACTTTAACTCCTGTGTGATAAGGTACAGTAGAGGAGAGGAGAACTTTAACTCCTGTGTGATAAGGTACAGTAGAGGAGAGGAGAACTTTAACGTCTGTGTGATAAGGTACAGTAGAGGAGAGGAGAACTTTAACGTCTGTGTGATAAGGTACAGTAGAGGAGAGGAGAACTTTAATGTCTGTGTGATAAGGTACAGTAGAGGAGAGGAGAACTTTAACTCCTGTGTGATAAGGTACAGTAGAGGAGAGGAGAACTTTAACGTGTGTGTGATAAGGTACAGTAGAGGAGAGGAGAACTTTAACTCCTGTGTGATAAGGTACAGTAGAGGAGAGGAGAACTTTAACTCCTGTGTGATAAGGTACAGTAGAGGAGAGGAGAACTTTAACGGAGGAGAGGAGAACTTTAACTCCTGTGTGATAAGGTACAGTAGAGGAGAGGAGAACTTTAACGGAGGAGAGGAGAACTTTAACTCCTGTGTGATAAGGTACAGTAGAGAAGAGGAGAACTTTAACTCCTGTGTGATAAGGTACAGTAGAGGAGAGGAGAACTTTAACGTCTGTGTGATAAGGTACAGTAGAGGAGAGGAGAACTTTAACTCCTGTGTGATAAGGTACAGTAGAGGAGAGGAGAACTTTAACGTCTGTGTGATGAGGTACAGTAGAGGAGAGGAGAACTTTAACGGAGGAGAGGAGAACTTTAACGTGTGTGTGATAAGGTACAGTAGAGGAGAGGAGAACTTAAACGTCTGTGTGATAAGGTACAGTAGAGGAGAGGAGAACTTTAACTCCTGTGTGATAAGGTACAGTAGAGGAGAGGAGAACTTTAACGTCTGTGTGATAAGGTACAGTAGAGGAGAGGAGAACTTTAACTCCTGTGTGATAAGGTACAGTAGAGGAGAGGAGAACTTTAACGTCTGTGTGATGAGGTACAGTAGAGGAGAGGAGAACTTTAACGGAGGAGAGGAGAACTTTAACGTGTGTGTGATAAGGTACAGTAGAGGAGAGGAGAACTTTAACTCCTGTGTGATAAGGTACAGTAGAGGAGAGGAGAACTTTAACTCCTGTGTGATAAGGTACAGTAGAGGAGAGGAGAACTTTAACTCCTGTGTGATAAGGTACAGTAGAGGAGAGAAGAACTTTAACTCCTGTGTGATAAGGTACAGTAGAGGAGAGGAGAACTTTAACGTCTGTGTGATAAGGTACAGTAGAGGAGAGGAGAACCTTAACTCCTGTGTGATAAGGTACAGTAGAGGAGAGGAGAACTTTAACTCCTGTGTGATAAGGTACAGTAGAGGAGAGGAGAACTTTAACATCTGTGTGATAAGGTACAGTAGAGGAGAGGAGAACTTTAACGTCTGTGTGATAAGGTACAGTAGAGGAGAGAGAACTTTAACATCTGTGTGATAAGGTACAGTAGAGGAGAGGAGAACTTTAACATCTGTGTGATAAGGTACAGTAGAGGAGAGAGAACGTGTGTGTGTGTGTGTGTGTGTCTGTCTGTCTGTCTGTCTGTCTGTCTGTCTGTCTGTCTGTCTGTCTGTCTGTCTGTCTGTCTGTCTGTCTGTCTGTCTGTCTGTGTGTGTGTGTGTGTGTGTGATAAGGTACAGTAGAGGAGAGGAGAACTTTAACTCCTGTGTGATAAGGTACAGTAGAGGAGAGAGAACGTGTGTGTGATAAGGTACAGTAGAGGAGAGAACTTTAACTCCTGTGTGATAAGGTACAGTAGAGGAGAGGAGAACTTTAACGTCTGTGTGATAAGGTACAGTAGAGGAGAGGAGAACCTTAACTCCTGTGTGATAAGGTACAGTAGAGGAGAGGAGAACTTTAACGTCTGTGTGATAAGGTACAGTAGAGGAGAGGAGAACTTTAACTCCTGTGTGATGAGGTACAGTAGAGGAGAGGAGAACTTTAACGTCTGTGTGATAAGGTACAGTAGAGGAGAGGAGAACTTTAGCTCTTGTGTGATAAGGTACAGTAGAGGAGAGGAGAACTTTAACTCCTGTGTGATAAGGTACAGTAGAGGAGAGGAGAACTTTAACTCCTGTGTGATAAGGTACAGTAGAGGAGAGGAGAACTTTAACGTCTGTGTGATAAGGTACAGTAGAGGAGAGGAGAACTTTAACGTCTGTGTGATAAGGTACAGTAGAGGAGAGGAGAACTTTAATGTCTGTGTGATAAGGTACAGTAGAGGAGAGGAGAACTTTAACTCCTGTGTGATAAGGTACAGTAGAGGAGAGGAGAACTTTAACGTCTGTGTGATAAGGTACAGTAGAGGAGAGGAGAACTTTAACTCCTGTGTGATAAGGTACAGTAGAGGAGAGGAGAACTTTAACTCCTGTGTGATAAGGTACAGTAGAGGAGAGGAGAACTTTAACTCCTGTGTGATAAGGTACAGTAGAGGAGAGGAGAACTTTAACGTCTGTGTGATAAGGTACAGTAGAGGAGAGGAGAACTTTAATGTCTGTGTGATAAGGTACAGTAGAGGAGAGGAGAACTTTAACTCCTGTGTGATAAGGTACAGTAGAGGAGAGGAGAACTTTAACGTCTGTGTGATAAGGTACAGTAGAGGAGGGGAGAACTTTAACTCCTGTGTGATAAGGTACAGTAGAGGAGAGGAGAACTTTAACGTCTGTGTGATAAGGTACAGTAGAGGAGCGGAGAACTTTAACGTCTGTGTGATAAGGTACAGTAGAGGAGAGGAGAACTTTAACGGAGGAGAGGAGAACTTTAACTCCCGTGTGATAAGGTACAGTAGAGGAGAGGAGAACTTTAAAGTCTGTGTGATAAGGTACAGTAGAGGAGAGGAGAACTTTAACTCCTGTGTGATAAGGTACAGTAGAGGAGAGGAGAACTTTAACGCCTGTGTGATAAGGTACAGTAGAGGAGAGGAGAACTTTAACGCCTGTGTGATAAGGTACAGTAGAGGAGAGGAGAACTTTAACTCCTGTGTGATAAGGTACAGTAGAGGAGAGGAGAACTTTAACGTCTGTGTGATAAGGTACAGTAGAGGAGAGGAGAACTTTAACACAGGAGAGGAGAACTTTAACTCCTGTGTGATAAGGTGCAGTAGAGGAGAGGAGAACTTTAACGGAGGAGAGGAGAACTTTAACTCCTGTGTGATAAGGTACAGTAGAGGAGAGGAGAACTTTAACGTCTGTGTGATAAGGTACAGTAGAGGAGAGGAGAACTTTAACTCCTGTGTGATAAGGTACAGTAGAGGAGAGGAGAACTTTAACGTCTGTGTGATAAGGTACAGTAGAGGAGAGGAGAACTTTAACGTCTGTGTGATAAGGTACAGTAGAGGAGAGGAGAACTTTAACTCCTGTGTGATAAGGTACAGTAGAGGAGAGGAGAACTTTAACGTCTGTGTGATAAGGTACAGTAGAGGAGAGAGAACTTTAACGTCTGTGTGATAAGGTACAGTAGAGGAGAGGAGAACTTTAACGGAGGAGAGGAGAACTTTAACTCCTGTGTGATAAGGTACAGTAGAGGAGAGGAGAACTTTAACTCCTGTGTGATAAGGTACAGTAGAGGAGAGGAGAACTTTAACATCTGTGTGTGATAAGGTACAGTAGAGGAGAGGAGAACTTTAACTCCTGTGTGATAAGGTACAGTAGAGGAGAGGAGAACTTTAACGTCTGTGTGATAAGGTACAGTAGAGGAGAGGAGAACTTTAACGTGTGTGTGATAAGGTACAGTAGAGGAGAGAGAACGTGTGTGCGTGTGCGTGTGCGTGTGTGGTACAGTAGAGGAGAGAGAACGTGTGTGTGTGTGTGTGTGTGTGTGTGTGATGAGGTACAGTAGAGGAGAGAGAACTTCCTCTGACAGACGTTTGGTTCCACTTTTAAAAACGACATCGAGTTTAAAACCTCAGTAAAAAATATCTTTATATAAACACACGTTGTGGTTTCAGACGACTTCTGCAAATATCCAGTTAACAGTTAGCGTCACACAACTACACACACACGCAGAGACACACACACACACACACACAACTACACACACACACAGAGACACACACACAGAGACACACACACATACACAGAGAGACTCAGAGACACACGCGCAGACACACACACACACACAGACACACAGATACACGCACACACACACACACAGAGACACGCACACACACACACACACACACACAGAGCTTCAGATGGCGGGTTTTTAGGAATAATCAGTTTGGTATTTCTCGGGTTGGTCCGATCGAGTCTCGACACGCCGTCACGGTCCACAGACAGCTGAATGCAGGTAGGTTACTGACAGCTGTATGCAGGTAGGTTACTGACAGCTGAATGCAGGTAGGTTACTGACAGCTGGATGCAGGTATGAACAGGAAGCAGTTATGTCATCAGCTGGAGAGTCCAAAAAAAAGTTAAACTTTTACTTTTATCAGTTAAAACCACAAAGACACTTTTTACTGCGCTGTAAAAAATGTAAAAAAAAAACCTTTTTAAATAAATGGGTTTGAGCTCTGAGTTTGAGCTCTGAGTCTGTGTGTGAGCTCTGAGTCTGTGTGTGAGCTCTGAGTCTGTGTGTGAGCTCTGAGTCTGTGTGTGAGCTCTGAGTCTGTGTTTGAGCTCTGAGTCTGTGTTTGAGCTCTGAGCCTGTGTTTGAGCTCTGAGCCTGTGTTTGAGCTCTGAGTCTGTGTTTGAGCTCTCAGCTCTGAGTCTGTGTTTGAGCTCTGAGTCTGTGTTTGAGCTCTCAGCTCTGAGTCTGTGTTTGAGCTCTGAGTCTGTGTTTGAGCTCTGAGTCTGTGTTTGAGCTCTGAGTCTGTGTGTGAGCTCTGAGTCTGTGTTAGAGCTCTGAGTCTGTGTGTGAGCTCTGAGTCTGTGTTTGAGCTCTGAGTCTGTGTGTGAGCTCTGAGTCTGTGTTTGAGCTCTGAGTCTGTGTCTGAGCTCTGAGCCTGTGTTTGAGCTCTGAGCCTGTGTGTGAGCTCTGAGCCTGTGTTTGAGCTCTGAGTCTGTGTTTGAGCTCTGAGTCTGTGTTAGAGCTCTCAGCTCTGAGTCTGTGTTAGAGCTCTGAGTCTGTGTTAGAGCTCTGAGTCTGTGTTAGAGCTCTGAGTCTGTGTTTGAGCTCTGAGTCTGTGTTTGAGCTCTGAGTCTGTGTTTGAGCTCTGTGTTAGAGCTCTGAGTCTGTGTTAGAGCTCTGAGTCTGTGTTTGAGCTCTGAGTCTGTGTTTGAGCTCTGAGCCTGTGTTTGAGCTCTGAGCCTGTGTTAGAGCTCTGAGCCTGTGTTAGAGCTCTGAGTCTGTGTTTGAGCTCTGAGCCTGTGTTTGAGCTCTGAGCCTGTGTTTGAGCTCTGAGCCTGTGTTTGAGCTCTGAGTCTGTGTTTGAGCTCTGAGTCTGTGTTTGAGCTCTGAGTCTGTGTTTGAGCTCTGAGTCTGTGTTTGAGCTCTAATATAATAAGTGAATATCAGATTATAATCCTCTAATAGGTCAGTGAGACTGTTAGAGAGGCTGCAGGAGTTAGTGTGTGTGTGTGTATGTCTGTTTACTGTGTGTGTGTGTGTGTGTGTGTGTGTGTGTGTGTAACTGTGTCGTGTGTGTGTGTGTGTGTGTGTGTAACTGTGTGTGTGTATAACTGTCCTGTTTATTCTGAAAACCTTGTTAACAGAAACTGAACTGTCTCTTTTCTCTCTCCCCCTCCGTCTGCTCTTTTTGCATATTTGTGTGTCTGTTTGCTTGTGTGTGTGTGTGTCTCTCTCTCTGTGTGTGTGTGTCTTTGTGTGTCTCTGTGTGTGTGTGTGTGTGTGTGTGTGTCTCTGTCTGTTTGTGTGTGTGTGTGTGTGTCTCTCTCTATGTGTGTGTGTCTCTCTCTATGTGTGTGTGTGTCTCTCTCTATGTGTGTGTGTGTGTCTCTCTGTGTGTGTGTGTCTCTGTGTGTCTCTCTGTGTCTCTGTGTGTGTGTGTTGTTGTGTGTGTCTCTCTCTCTGTGTCTCTCTCTGTGTGTGTGTATCTCTGTGTGTGTCTCTCTGTGTCTCTGTGTGTGTGTGTGTGTGTGTGTGTGTGTGTGTCTCTGTCTGTTTGTGTGTGTGTGTGTAGCGGTGCCATACCCCCCCGGGACCCGTCTGACAGTAGCAGACCTGTATGTGGACGGGCGGCCCAGCGTGGAGCAGCTGAAGGCTCATCTGGTGAAGGAAGGCCGTCTGGAGGAGGAAGCAGCGCTGAGGATCATCAACGAGGGAGCAGCCATCCTCAGACAGGAGAGATGCATGCTGGAGGTGGAGGCGCCCATCACAGGTACACTACTCCTCCTCCTGCTCCTGCTCCTCCTCCTCCTCATCCTCATCCTACTCCTCATCCTGCTGCTCCTCCTCCTCCTCCTCCTCCTCCTCCTCCTCCTCCTCCTCCTCCTGCTGCTGCTCCTCCTCCTTCTCCTTCTCCTTCTCCTCCTCCTCCTCATCCTCCTGCTCCTCCTACTCCTCCTCCTCTACTTTGTCCTTGCTCCTCCTCCTCCTCCTCCTCCTCCTCTACCTTATCCTCCTCTTCTTCTTCCTCCTCCTCCTTCTACTACTCCTCTTCTTCCTACTTTTCCTCCTCCTCTCCCTCTTCCTCTTCTTCTTCCTGCTCTTCCTCCTCTTCTTCCTCCTCTTCTTCCTCCTCCTCCTTCCTCACCACCTCCTCCTCTTCCTCTTCTTCTTCCTCCTCCTCCTCTTCCTCCTCCTCCTCCTCCTCTACCTTATCATCCTCTACCTTATCATCCTCTTCTTCTTCCTCCTCCTCCTTCTACTACTCCTCTTCTTCCTACTTTTCCTCCTCCTCTCCCTCTTCCTCTTCTTCTTCCTGCTCTTCCTCCTCTTCTTCCTCCTCCTCCTTCCTCACCACCTCCTCCTCTTCCTCTTCTTCTTCTTCCTCCTCCTCCTCCTCCTCCTCCTCCTCCAGCAGGACAAACAGGATTTTAACTGAGACAAAGACGTTCTGTGTGCTGCTCCACTCTGTCTGTTTCTACAGCTGACATGTGGCTTAGCTTAGGTATCCAACCCTCCTCCTCTTCCTCCTCTTCCTCCTCCTCCTGTTCATACTGAGCATTAGATCCTTCATCATGTTGACAGGAAGTGATGGAGGACTAAACCCACAGTCCTCCTTCTGTGGAAACATGGATTATAAAGTTGATGTGAAGCTAATATGAAGCTTCAGAGTCTGAATGAGTCAAATCTTCATCTTCTATGTTTCAACATTACACTGTTTTTAGTACTAAAGTCTTTTAGTTACTATACTTCCACCACAGCAAGGAAGGTAGGAAGGAAGGAAGGAAAGAAAGGAGTCAAGGAAGGAAGGAAGGAAAGAAAGGAGTCAAGGAAGGAAGGAAAGAAAGAAAGGAGGGAGGAAGGAAGGACGGGAGGAAAGGAAAGAAGGAAGGGAAGGAAGGAAGAAAGGAAGGATGGGAGGAAAGGAAAGAAGGAAGGAAAGGAGGGAAGAAGGAAGGAAAGAAAGGAGGGAGGGAGGAAGAAGGAAGGGAAGGAAAGAAAGGAGGGAAGGAAGGAAGGAAGGAAAGACAGGAGTCAAGGAAGGAAGGAAAGACTGGAGTCAAGGTAGGAAGGAAGGAAAGAAAGGAGTCAAGGAAGGAAAGAAAGGAGTCAAGGAAGAAAGGAGGAAGGAAGGGAGGAAGGAAGGAAAGAAGGAAAGAAGGGACTCAAGGAAGGAAAGAAAGGAGTCAAGGAAGAAAGAAGGAAAGAAAGGAGGAAGGAAGGGAGGAAGGAAGGAAGGAAGGAAGGAAAGAAGGGAGGGGAGGAAAGGAAAGAGGGGGAGGGAAGGAAGGAAGGAAAGAAAGGAGGGAAGGAAGAAGGAAGGAAAGGAGGGAGAGAGGAAGGAAGGAAGGAAGGAAGGAAAGAGAGCAAGGAGGAAGGAAGGAAGGACATGAAATGAAACTTTTATAATGATGAGAAGCAGCGAGGTCACAGAGACGATTTCACTAATGATTCAAGTATTTAGAGAGATACTAAAGTGTGTGTGTGTGTGTGTCTCTGTGTGTGTGTGTGTGTCTCTGTGTGTGTGTGTGTGTGTGTGTGTGTGTGTGTGTGTGTGTTTAGTGTGTGGAGACGTGCACGGACAGTTCTTCGACCTGATGAAGCTGTTCGAGGTGGGCGGCTCCCCCAGCAGCACCCGCTACCTGTTCCTGGGAGACTACGTGGACCGAGGATACTTCAGCATCGAGGTACGCCCCCTCTTCTCTCTCTTTCCTTTTCTCTCTTTCTCTCTCTCTCTCTCTCTCTTTCCTTTTTTCCTTTTTTCCTTTTTTCCGAGCTGAGTCAGAGAGGAGCAGCGTCTTTTAAACAGTGGCAGGAAATGAAAGGTACACACTGTGTCTGCTGCTGGCTGCCACGCCCGCCACACACACACACACACACTCGCACACTCACACACACACACACACAACACACCCACGACTGGACAAGCACACACACGACTCTCACATGTGGCCTCCGGGCTCGTCCCTCCCAAACAAGCCCTCAGTGTGTGTGTGTGTGTTTATTTGAGTGTGTGTGTGTGTCTATTTGAGTGTGTGTGTTTGTGTGTGTGTGTCTATTTGTGTGTGTATGAGTGTGTGAGTTTGTGTGCCTCTGTGACTGTGTGTGTGTGTGTGTGTGTGTGTGTGTGTGTGTGTGTGTGTGTGTGAGTCTGTTTGTGTGTGTGTGTGTGTGAGTCTGTTTGTGTGTGTGTGTGTGTGTGCGCCTGTGAGTCAGTGTGTGTGTGTGTGTGAGTTTGGGTGGGTGTGTGTGTGAGAGTCTGTGTGTGTCTATTTGTGTGTGTGTGTGTGTGTGTGTGTGTGTGAGTTTGTGTGTGTGTGTGTGTGTGTGTGTGTGTGTGTGTGTGTGTGTGTGAGTTTGTGTGCCTCTGTGAGTCTGTGTGTTTGTGTGTGTGTGTGTGTGTTTGTGTGTGTGTTTGTGAGTCAGTGTGTGTGTGTTTGTGCATTTTTATTGGCTGCTGTCACACTTCCTTGTTAGGATTAGTGGATCCTGGAACAGGATCAGACTCACGGACACGTTACACAAACACCCATCAGAACATTTAGCTTTAAAACACATTTTTACAGGTTATTTATTGGACACCTGAACGCACCACCTGCCTGCTTTATGATCTTTATTTATATTTATTTATAATTAACAACAAGATGATTCAAAGTGCTTTTACATAAAACATAAAATGCATCAGGACAGAATATAAAAGCAGCACATGGAGAAATAAAAACATTTAAATATGATTAAAAATGAAGAAGAAGTAAAATAAAACAGATTCAATAGTTACAGTGCAGTTTATATTTCTATTTTATTTATTTTATTCTATTACATTTTTTAATTAATTATTTTTTCATCCCGTTTCTTTTTTTCTACGTATTCTCTACTATTTTTATTCTTCATATATATATATTTTTTTGTAATATATATGTATATCATAATAATATTTTAATAGTATATATTTTATAATCAGATGCATGTTAAAATGTTTAATAGGAGGAAAAAGAAAAGAAAGAAAGAAGGGATGATAATGACATGACTGTATTTCATGCTCTGAAAATAAAGTTTAACATATTAACCCTCATATTAGGATTTAATCAACACAGTTAAAGCTGTAAATATGTTTTTTTTAAACAAGTAATATATATTAATAATTTCCTGATTACTTAATTAATTTATTGGTAAACTTAAATCAGAACTTTTTATTCAATTATTTTCTCCTAAAAGCTTCTCAACATGAACTTTTACACATATTATTATTATTATTATTATTATTATTATTATTACTATATTTATATTCATATTTATAATTATATTTATATTTATATTTATATTAGTGACTGTAGCTAGTTTTGAGCTTGATTATAATTATTTATATAATTTATCTCACAGCAGGAACATTAATATAATAATCAGTTTAATATTTAGTGTTTAGTCTCTACTGTAGAAGCTTTGTTGAGTTTCTGTCTGAAACACGACGAAGATGAAGATGATGATGATGAAGATGATGATGATGATGATGATGATGATGATGATGATGATGATGATGATGATGAAGATGACGAAAACTCCCCCGAGCTAAAGTCAACACATGAGGCGTTCAGGTGTAGGGTGGAGCGTAGGTCATCTGTGTGTTTAAGAAGCAGTCTGAGCTCAAACACAATAAAACAGTTATAAAATAATAAACTCCTCGTTATGAATGAGTCATACCTGATGAGGATGGGGGGTGGTGGGGGGTTAGGGTTGGGGTTGTGGGGGGGGGTTTCTCAGGTCAGAACAACATCCTGCTCCTACATGTATAAGTCCTGATGATAAAACAGTGATAAGGTTTTTATTTTAATAAGTGAACAGAAAGTTAGTTCAGTGTGTGAGTGAAGATAAAAGATTCAGATCAACGTTCACGGCAGACAACCCCCCCCCCCCCCCAAAACCTTTAACTTTAAAACACACAGACTCAGTTTAGTTATGGTTTAGTTGTGTGGATGTTCTCTCAGTGTTATGAACAACATGTGAAATTATTTCATTGATCAGAAATGTTGAAAAAATCAGATTTAAAATGTCATTAAAAAAACTTTCACATTAGAAAACGTTGATGGAAACTACACACCTGTCTCACCCCTCTCTCTAACCAGTCTCACCCCTCTCTCTAACCAGTCTCACCCCTCTCTCTAACCAGTCTCACCTGTCTCTGTCTCTCTCTCTCCTCTCTCACCTGTCTCACACCTGTCTCTCCTCTCTCTCCTCTCCCTAACTTTTCTAACCTGTCTCACCTGTCTCACCTCCCTAACCTGTCTTACCTGTCTCACCTCTCTCTCCTCTCTCTCTCTGTGTCTCTCTCACCTGTCTCACCTCTCTCTCACCTGTCTCACCTGTCTCACCTCCCTAACCTGTCTCACCTCTCTCTCCTGTCTTTCACCTGTCTCTCTCCTCTCTCTCCTCTGTCTCTCCTGTCTCCTCTGTCTCACCTGTCTCTCCTCTCTAACCCGTCTCACCTGTCTCTCCTCTCCTCTGTCTCACCGGTCTCTCCTCTGTCACCTGTCTCTCTCCTCTCTAACCTGTCTCTCTCCTGTCTCTCTCCTCTCTAACCTGTCTCACCTGTCTCTCCTCTCTAACCTGTCTCACCTGTCTGACCTCTCCCTAACCTGTCTCACCCATCTCACCTGTCTGACCCGTCTCACCTGTCTCTCCTGTCTCTCTGCAGTGTGTGCTGTTCCTGTGGGCTCTGAAGATCAACCATCCCAACACCCTCTTCCTCCTCAGAGGGAACCACGAGTGCCGACACCTCACAGAGTACTTCACCTTCAAACAGGAGTGTAAGGGTCCCTGAACGCACCACGCACCATCTCACTGCTGCTGTATCTGTGTGTGTGTGTGTGTGTGTGTGTGTGTGTGTGTGTTAAAACCTGACCTGTGTGTGTGTTAAAACCTGACCTGTGTGTGTGTGTGTGTGTGTGTGTGTGTGTGTGTTAAAACCTGACCTGTGTGTGTGTGTGTGTGTGTGTGTGTGTGTGTGTGTGTTAAAACCTGACCTGTGTGTGTGTGTGTGTGTGTGTGTGTGTGTGTTATACCTGACCTGTGTGTGTGTGTGTGTGTGTGTGTGTGTGTGTTAAAACCTGACCTGTGTGTGTGTGTGTGTGTGTGTGTGTGTGTGTTAAAACCTGACCTGTGTGTGTGTGTGTGTGTGTGTGTGTTAAAACCTGACGTGTGTGTGTGTGTGTGTGTGTCCTCCCAGGTAAAATCAAGTACTCTGAGCGTGTGTATGACGCCTGCATGGAGGCGTTCGACTGCTTGCCTCTGGCTGCGCTCCTCAACCAGCAGTTCCTGTGTGTCCATGGAGGTCTGAGCCCTGAGGTCACCTGCCTGGACGACATCCGGAGGGTAACGTCACAAAACACACACACCTGACACCTTCGTCATGTGACCCTAACCCTGACACCTTCGTCATGTGACCCCTAACCCTGACACCTTCGTCATGTGACCCTAACCCTGACACCTTCGTCATGTGACCCCTAACCCTGACACCTTCGTCATGTGACCCTAACCCTGACACCTCCGTCATGTGACCCTAACCCTGACACCTCCGTCATGTGACCCTAACCCTGACACCTCCGTCATGTGACCCTAACCCTGACACCTCCGTCATGTGACCCTAACCCTGACACCTCCGTCATGTGACCCTAACCCTAACCCTGACACCTCCGTCATGTGACCCTAACCCTAACCCTGACACCTTCGTCATGTGACCCTAACCCTAACCCT
>JAJDFG010000854.1:0-69984 GCA_021039105.1 Scomber colias
ACACGACTATCTTTACTACAAAGGGTGCTGCTTCTCACTCCGTTCAGTTCAGTTTAGTTTAGTTTAGTTTATTTGGATCCCCCATTAGCTGTTACCAAGGCAACAGCTACTCTTCCTGGGGGTCCATGTTAAAATAAATCGTAAGTGTAGAGGATTGTGGAGCCCTGAGCCGGGTCTCCAGGTTTCCTTACAGGCAGCGTATAGTCCCAATAACGTCCACCAGGAGGGTGTGTGTGTGTGTGTGTGTGTGTTTGTTCCAGCTTTCCTTCTTCCTTCCTCCCTTCCATCCTTCTTCCTTCCTTCCTTCCTCCATTTCTTCTGTCCTTCTTTCCTTCCTTCTTCCTTCCTTCCTTCCTTCCTTCTGTCCTTCTGTCCTTTTTTCCTCCCTCCCTCCCTCCTTCCTCCTTTCCTTCCTTCTTCCTCCCTTCTTTCCTCCTCTCCTTCCATCCTTCCTCCCTTCCTTCCTTCCTTCCTTCCTCCCTTCCTTCTTTCCTCCCTTCCTTCCTTCCTTCTTTCCTCCCTCCCTTCTTCCTCCTTTCCTTCCTTCTTTCCTCCTCTCCTCTCCTTCCATACTTCCTCCCTCCCTTCCTTCCTTCCTTCCTTCCTTCCTTCCTTCCTTCCTTCCTTCCTTCCTTCTTTCCTCCCTCCCTCCTTCCTTCCTTCCTTCCTTCTTTCCTCCCTCCCTTCTTCCTCCTTTCCTTCCTTCTTTCCTTCTTCCTCCCTTCCTTCTTTCCTCCTCTCCTCTCCTCTCCTCTCCTCTCTCCTTCCATCCTTCCTTCCTCCTTTCCTTCCTTCCTTCCTTCTTCCTCCCTTCCTTCTTTCCTCCCTCCCTCCTTCCTCCTTTCCTTCCTTCTTCCTATTTGAGTATACTGCATTCAGACCGTCCTTGCTATAATTTAATTTACCTATTTTATTCATTTACTTATTTATTTTGAGTGATAAACATACACACTGCAGTAATTCTTTATGGATGGATTTTTCTGTCTCTTTTCTATCATTGCATGCTACATTTCTCACTCCACATGCTCACCTTTATCCGATACCTGCAGGTGCATGATTGAAGACCCTCAATTTCCCAAACTTCCACCAAATTGACTCCTTACTAGCACCTGTAATGCATGAATACACCCAACAGAACTACTCTCCACACCTCCTCTGTCTGTGTAAAATACAACATCAAGTCTAACTGAAGCTGTAAAAGTGGAAGGAAAGGAGGGAAGGAGGGAAGGAGGGAAGGAGGAAGGAGAGAAGGAAGGGAGGAAAGGAGAAGAAGGAAGGGAGGAAGGAGGGAGGGAGGAAGAAAGAAGGAAAGGAGGGAGAAGGGAGAGAAGGAAGGAAGAAAGAAGGGAAGGAGAGAAGGAGGAAAGAGAGGAAGGAAAAAGGAAGGAAGGAAGGGAGGAAGGAAAGAGAGGAAGGAAAAAGGAAGGAAGGAAGGGAGGAAGGAAAGGAGGGAGGGAGGAAGGAAGGAAGGAAGGAAGGAGGAAAGAGAAGAAGGAAAAAGGAAGGAAGGAAGGAAGGAAGGAAGGAAGGAAGGAAGGAAGGAAGGAAGGAAGGAAGGAAGAAAGAAAGAAGGAAATCCATCCATAAAGAATTCCTGCAGTGTATTATTCATTTACTTTATTTATTTTGAGTGATAAACATACAAAAAACCTTCCTTCTTCTTCCTCCTACTCTCCACACCTCCTCTGTCTGTGTAAAATACAACATCAAGTCTAACTGAAGCTGTAAAAGTGGAAGGGGAATAAAGTAAGATTTTTTCTCTTTGCCCATCCTCAGTTTAAATTGAACCCTTTTGTATCGGCACAGAGACAAAGTCAGACTCTCCTCCAGCAACGTTAATGGCTGAGTCACACATTTCTACCTGGGAACTGTCAAGTGTCTTTCTCAAGAGCGACTTCTGACAAAATGGAAGAGAGTAGAAGAGGGGGTGTCAAACATGCGGCCCGTGGGCCAGAACAGGCCCGCTGAGGGGTCCATTTCGGCCCACGTTCCTTCTTGTCTTTTTTTCTTTCCTGCCTTCCTTCCTTCCTTCCTCCCTTCCTTCCTTCCATCTGTCCTTTCTCCTTCCTTCTTTCCTCCCTTTCTTTCTTCCTTCTTTCCTTCCATCGGTCCTTCCTTCAATCTGTCCTTCCTCCCTTTCTTTCTTCCTTCTTTCCTTCCATCTGTCCTTCCTTCCATCTGTCCTTCCTTCCATCTGCCCTTCCTCCCTTTCTTTCTTCTGTCCTTCCTCCCTTCCTTCTTTCCTTCCATCTGTCCTTCCTCCCTTTCTTTCTTCTGTCCTTCCTTCCATCTGTCCTTCCTCCCTTCGTTCCTCCCATCTGTCCTTCCTCCCTTTCTTCCTTCCTTCCTTCCTTCCTTCCCTCCTTCCTTCCATCTGTCCTTCCTCCCTTTCTTCCTTCTGTCCTTCCTACCTTTCTTCCTTCCTTCCTTTTGCCTGTCTTCCCTTCCTTCCCTTCTTATTTCCTTCCTTCTTTCCCTCCATCTTTTTAATGATCCGGCCCACATGAGATCAAATTGGTCTGTACTGTATGTGGCCCTTGAATGAAAATGAGTTTGACACCTCTGGAGTAGAACTTGTTTGCACCTCAGTCTCTACTTATCAAGGGTTCTGGGTGTATTCAACTCAAGAGACGACTAATAAAATAATCTCAAATCAAGTGTGCTGATGTCTAGAATTCAAAAACTCATAAATGTCTTTTATTCCTTGTAGATTTGTCTGGCTCATTCTAGATATCGTCTCTCTGTCCTTGAAAGCAGCAATTATGGCTGCAGGCACTTCCAGGAAATTTTGCATCAGCTGTGTTGACCTTTTTAGATATCTGTGAAGTATGGGAACATGACGTGGCCCGTGTGAATATATAAGCCCATTTGCTGTATGTGCTGTTCGTTATTTGCACAATGAAAGTGTTTAAAAAGGTTAAAGAGGTCCTGTTGTTTACTGGGAACCAGGCGGCTCAGTTGAGGGTAAGAAAAAAGAGTATTGGACAGTGATGATGACTAGTATAGTGATGATGAGCTTTGGGTTGATTTTGCTCTACTTAAGGCTCCCAAGGTTTTTAGGAAAGCTGAAGGATGGATTTAGGTTTATACTCTTGTTTTAAAACTGTTTGTTAATCACATGTTTTCATCATGTTACATAGGGCTGGGCAATTAATTGAAAAATAATAGAAACCGACATTTAGAAACTCTAATCGACTTAATCTTGCTCGTGTCAGTTAATCGCGGTGTTCACTGTTGCCATGACAGCAAAGGTTGTATATCTTTTTAACTGTTCCTTCCTTCCTTACTTCCTTCCTCCTTCCATCCCCCTTTCTACCATCCTTTTGTCCTTTCTTCCTTTCTTTCTCCCCCCACCTTCCTCCCTTCCTCTGTCCTTCTTTCCTTGCTTCCTCCCTTCCTCTTTTCCTTTCTCCCTCCCTCCCTCCCTCCCTCCCTCCCTCTTACCTTCCATCTTTCCTCGGTCCTTCCTTCCTCCCTCCTTCTCTCTTTCTTTCCTTCCTCCATCCTCCTGTCTTCCATCCTTCTGTCCTTCCTTCCTCCCTCCCTCCTTCTTTCCTTCCTCCATCCCCCTTTCTACATGTGTGAGGGCAGCAGTGTAAAATACAGAACAAAAGAAACTGTGAAAATAAATAATCATTCATCAAGGGTGGAGATAATTGTTCATTAATCGTAATCGAGGTTAAAAGTTCAATTAATCGTGATTTTGATTTTTGCCATAATCTCCCAGCCCTACATCTTACATAAAATGTTGAAGTGACCTAACTGGACTTTGTCTTGCTGTCTTCGTTCACCAGGTGTGAGGCTGTGAACGCTGCAGCTACCGAGGAACCCGACATCGCCGTGGTGGAATTCATTCCCGGGTTTCCACAGGCAGGGGTTTGGTCCGAGTCGGGCAGCGGCATGTCCACCTGGAGACACCGCTAACCCCGCTCACCCCGCACCTTCACGGCAACCAAGCGCACCACTCGGTCATGAGCCCGGAGGAGTTCATCTCCCGCATCATGGAGGCCGAGCCCCCCGGAGATCTACCTCATGGAGGATATGAAGAAGCCGTTCACTGAAGCCAGCATGATGATGTCACTCACCAACCTGGCTGACAAGGAGCTCGTCCTCATGATCAGCTGGGCCAAAAAGATTCCAGGTAAGACCAAAAATACAGAGGTATCATGTTTATCTGCAGGACTTCACATCTTTAGCTTCTTGTCGCAGTCTTGTGCTTATTTTTTACTTCACCATGAGGATGTTGGGTCTTTTTCTTTTCTCGAATGCAGCCTTGTGACGGTCATATGTGGAAACAGATCAGTGCCAAAATGTTGTATTCATTTTTTGTTAAAGTTAAAAAAGAAAATGAATTGTTGCTGAGCATTTTTAAGTTGACATTTAAAGTTTTGGACCTTTTGAAAAACACACAAATTCAAAAAACCCAGTTCCAATACGGCAGCGGCTTCAACATAGTGCAACCATACATGTATTATAAGAGCTGGATAGGGTGCCACTGCTCAGCCTTGCAGCCAGTTTGTCCCGGTGGTCACTTGTGGTATTGCAGCAAAAATATCCTCTTGCATCCCAAAAAGCGTTTTCCTCCATAGACCACTACTGTAAAAGAGACATCTCTAAAACTGTTGACAGGACACCTCGAACTGCAAACAAGGTCAATTATGACTTTTTTTATTATGATTTTTTTTAACCAATGGAAGTTTTATATTTGTTAAACCTTTCTGGAGCAAAGAAAAGGGATTAAAAATGTTCTAACAATGTAAAGTCTGTGGGCTATTCACATATTATTTTAGTCTTGAACAGTCAGATCTCAGTCTTTTTTCTCCTTTTGTACTTAACTTTTAAGCCCTTTTTTTAACAGTATAATTAACATGTGATCTAATAAGACACATGGACACTCTGCACGGCCTTGTTGAGTAAAAGAGCCATTTCAAGGTTAAGGTTAGTGTAAACATTAAGCTCATGTGCTCACAGCTGAGATCCTGGGTCAATGGAAGCAGTTTGGCTTTATCACCATCAACAGTGTGTGGAAGTCAGGCACAATAAACGCCTGGGGGAAAAAAAAAGAAAAAAGACTGAGAGTTACACTAAAAACAAACCTGAGGCTGCAGTAAACACATCATCCACACGTCGTTCATACCAGCATCTGAGACGTCGCACGAGACGGATCTATAAACAAACCAGACAGATTTAGACTCATGCATAGAACATAGTAACCTCTAATCAGAATATGTCTAAAATTATAGACTGCAGTTATTGAATTTCTTTTTTCTTTTTTTTCCTTCCCTACTTTCAATTATATGTTCCTGATGTTCTTTCTTTTTCCCTTTCTCTCCTCTTACTCTCCTCAGCTAGTGTTCGGCTCAGCAGGTAACTTCCAGGGAGAGGTGATAATGCGAGGAGTTCACAAAGACTCCGTTTTTCTGTGTTTTTTTTTCTTCACTTAGACAAGTGAAAATGAGTGTGCATTGTCTGTTTTTCATAAAAGACCCAAGACAGCAAGGACAGGTGAGCAAGGTGTTGTTGGACTTGTTGAACATTTTAAAGGTACAGAGGTACAGAGTTACTGTTTCGTTGTAGATTTCTTTAAAAACTTAATTTACAGTTTCTTATCGTGAGTTAGAAGAGAAGAGTTTTAGCTTCATACTTCGTGTTCTGTATAGAAACACCCAGAAAAAAACATTTCCAAAACCTTTAATAAGGCCTTTTTGAGGCAAAAAAATCAAGGAGTTTATTTATTATTCTGACATTTTGTAAAATAGTCTTGTATGCTTTGTTCAAGAAGAATAAACTATATTCTGAATTTCCAATTTCTATTTAAATTAACAAAGCACAGTGAGACGTGACAGTGGTTTTGTAACATGAGACTTTTAATCTAAGGCCATGCAGCTTTATTTCTATAACGCATTTCATACATAGGGGCAACTCTATGTGCTTTACATAAAAACAATATATTAAACATTATAAATGGGAAACATTAAAACATACAATTAAAACTAGAAAAAACAATGTTATGTACTAAGGATAGTATCGGTATCGGGGTTTTAGAACCGGTGTTTGTTCTGTAGGCTTCAGCATTTCCGAGTGTGCTTGAACGCAGCATGGGACGTTTACCGGCACGCGCTTGATGACGTTTAACAACAACAACACGCTAGACTCGTGGGTCGCTAACCGTCGCTAACCGCGGCTAACCGTCGCTCGCTAACCGTTGCTAACAAGTTCATAGCGTCGTCCACCGCCATGTACACGGACACACAAACTAGAAACAGTGTTTATCTCCTCGTTGTCGTTTTCTCGGTTATGTTTTCGGTGAGTCACCTCTGTGACGTCACCGCCAGAGTCCGGTTGGTCCTATCTGGGTGCTACTCTGCTGGAGACACAACAGCTGAGAGGAGCGGCAAGACATGATCAGTTATGAGTTTGCTTGTTAAAGTTTTTCCTCTTTTTGTTGACATGTATACTGAACAGTGGTACCTGCAGTAATGTTGCATTGCCTCTCTATATTCTTGGCGTATTCAGAAGGTGGTATAGATTACTTCGATGCAAAAAAAATGTCGTAGAAAAGAGGTTTTGACATCCACTTTTTAAAGAGTGAATTTTGTATTTAGATTCTAGTTTCACATTCAGGCAGTCAGAAGGGGAAAGATCAAGTGTGAAAGTGCAGAAAAGAAATGGGATGCAGCCTCTGCCTCTCATCAAACGTGTTTATCATGTGACTGAGTGTCACCTGTGTGACTCGACCACCTTTTGAAACCAGACAGAAAGCAGCTTTTGTCTGTTGAAGTGATGGAAACTGCTTTGAAGCTTTAACAGTGCAATAGTTTTATTTAGTGAGTATCAGACCTGCAGATAAAGTGCACCTCCCTACAACAGCTGTTCAGTTTTCTGTGTTACTTTGTGAATAAGATGCAGATGTTTTCATGTAGCTACTGGATATGTGAATGAATTATCATCTATGAAAATCAAATCTGCAGTCGAGTTATTTGCATTTCTTCATTGTTTTTGTTCTAACTTTAATAATTAGAGAGGATACAAGAAAGGAGACACTAGAAGAAAAAGTCCAAAAGAGGAAAAAATGCCACCAGTAACATCTGCTATGTCATTTTAAAGCTTGCACAGTGTGTTCATTTGTTTGATTGCCTCAGCACATAACCTTTAACCTTCCCTAGTCATTTTCTGGATTCCTGATGAAACAAAGTTGGCATAAATAGTTTTTGTTTTGGAGGGAAAAGCAATTTTTTTGGTGGAGCATGTCAACTGTAAATCATTTTTTGACCCCTGGTATTTTTGGATTATCAGACATTTGGAGTCTCTAATCAAACTGCTTTCATTTTTAGGTGAATTATTCCTTTAATGCACAGTATAATGCTGCTAATGTGAAACCATTTGTGTCCTCAGGCTTTGTAGAGCTGAGTCTAGCAGATCAGATCCACCTGCTGAAGTGCTGCTGGCTGGAGATCCTGATGCTGGGCCTGATGTGGAGGTCTGTGGATCATCCTGGAAAACTCATCTTCTCTCCAGACTTCAAACTCAACAGGTGAGGAAGCAACTTTTTCTTCTTTTTTTTTTAACAGTGCAAGACTTATTTATGATTGAAAACACAGACATAAGACTTTTAGTAATCTCCTGTGTTGCTTTGTTTGGAGTTGAAATAGACCCATCACTGTCCTCAATACACTACAAATATTTAATTTCCTTCCAAATAAGACAGAACATAACTTGGACCTGATCTTAGAAACTGTTGTTGTATGACTGTTGGGTGCTTAGGAAGTTGTTCATGGGGATATCATTCACATATTTACAAGACATGACCTTGGCAAACACTTTTTCTTGTCTTCACTCCCACATGCTTGTTCGCTTTTGTTGGCTTTCTGTTCATTGTTTTTATGTGCATGACTTTATTGAATTATTTATTTAAATCTGCAGTCTAGGCATGATGAGTTGAGATGAGCTCTTGTACATTTGGTGTTTTTGCAGCTTCTTAACTGTATATTTAACATGATAATTTCCACTTTATGCTTCTTAATGCTGCATTTAAGGAAGAAATATTACACTCTTTACTCCACTACAATCAGCTATTGTTTCTAATAAATCGTCTTATTCACAAATTAAAGGGAAAAAAAACACCATTAAGTGTTTTGGTAAGGTGTTGGGTGAAGTCTCTGGACTCTACTGGACGTATAAACACCATTCTTACAAAATATATTACCTCATTTGTTGTTTTGATGATGATGATGATGATGAAGAGTGCTGTCTAACATATTGGTCCAAAATCTCCCATAGATGTTCAATTAGCCAAAACGTGACCATCTCAGCATTTTTATACATACAGAGAGTTAATTGCTTAAGTTTACCATACTCATCATCACCATCTGTAAAATATCTAAATACTCATTTCACCAAAACAGTAGGAGATGGCTCGGCCGATATTTTGCATTTTATGTAATTTGTGAGAGCCAATAAAGAACATGAGTTTAAGAAAAGGAGCGTGGACAAAGAAGACGTGATCGGCCCCAAAAATCCTGATCGTGTAAAGCCCAACTGCGACAGAAATAAAGTTTTTTTTGGGATCAAGTGTTTTATTTTGTTTTAAGGAAAGCCATAAACATACAAAATGCAGAAGAGAAGAAAGAAAGAGAGGAAAAAATAAATTAAAAAATTACATATATACGCACATAAAAATAAATATATATTCCATACGTTCATATATAGGCGTATATACATATAAACAACCAACTAAGATAAAATAATAATAGAAAATAAAAGTAAATAAATACATAAATAATTATAAAAATAAATAAAATGAAATAGAATTTAAAATAAATAAATAAATTAATAAAATATGTATATAAAATATATAATGAAATACGAATATAATGAAATCATAGCAGAAGTTGACAGAAATAAAGTTAAATAAAGGCCGCAGTCATTATTTTGAAGTATTTCTGGTCCTTGACTCCCTTGACTATAAGTGACCCTCTGATGTTTTGAATATGAGTCTCGTGTGCAGCTGCCATGTGTTTTCCACAACACTGATGTTGGTAACGGTGTAATCTTCCCACATTGTTACACTGTGATGACGAGTGGACATCACAC
Source organism: Scomber colias (assembly GCA_021039105.1). Lineage (NCBI taxonomy): Eukaryota > Metazoa > Chordata > Actinopteri > Scombriformes > Scombridae > Scomber > Scomber colias. The sequence continues at coordinate 9,094 of JAJDFG010000854.1, forward strand.
AATAAACAGGGAGTTCACTCACAGACCTTGAAACCGTAAAGATATCAGCGGCGTTCGCTGCAGATATATCACTGATTCTTCTGGACCGCCGGCTCTTTTTCTTTGCCAAAAAAAAAATCTTTTATCACTCCGCGTTCCCTCCTGCTCTGACCTTCAACTTTGTCCAGGCGACGGTCGGCTGTTTCTTTTTTCTTTTTTTTTTAATTCACAGTTAACAGGCTGCACCTTTTTTTTTTTTTTTTTTTTTTTTTAACCAGTGTTTGAGGTTTCCTGATGAGCTGGAATAAAGCTATAGTAAGCTAAAGGGTAATGAATAGTTCTTTTAGGTGTTTGAAGTGCAGAGAAATGATGACAGTCAATGTGCAGCAGCAGGAATGACCAAATGCGACATCTATAAACCCAATCACATGTCTCAAGGCGTTACAAAGCCTTTTTAAATACTTATTTATGGTTTCATGTGAGTTTAAAGGTGTCATGTTTTGCTACACCACTCTTAATTTTTACCCTAACCCCTTTTGGACATTCTTAGCTTATCACAGATGTGTCGGTAGAATATGTCGACCAATAATTAACCAGAAAAGGGTTGAACGCCATGAAATGCCACGAGACTATCGTGTTGACATATTTTTATATGTAATAAAAAGAGAAGTGATAAAGTAAATTGACCTGGATTGGTAGATTACAATAAAAATTCCCTGATCACGTTCTTGCTCTCTGCAGCATAAACCCCCACTCCTCTCTGTTTTAGGAACACTATATTGTAAATTATTATTATTATAGAAAGCTATTATTATATATATATTAGACTGGTGGTGTTTTATATTTTTCTGTGAATGCAAATAAATCCCATTATATTTGATGATGATCCTAATATTATGTCCACTCCATTAACATACATGAGAGGGGTAAAATATTAGCAACATTTAAAGATAACTCATTCCAGTATCCATCAAACTATGACCTTAATTGAGCTGTAATAGATTACATTAGATTGTACAGGTAATAAAGTGTGTGTGGGTGTGTGTGTGGTTTAATTATTAAAAAACATTTCTAAAATTACATCAAAAGAGATTCATATGGACCCTGGTTTCTTTATTTTAGGACTGTATCCAAAAGATCACACGTGCCTTAAGCGTGAACCAACGCTGATTAATCTTTGTCTTCTGCACACTAAGAGATCAAAAAAATACTTGTAGTCTAAGTATTACTTTTTGGGCCAGACAAATGCTCTTCACCTTGCCTCTTGAAAGAATAACATACATACAAAAAGGGAGGCAAGGTTTGTTAGAAAAAATATAGGGATCTTTTACATGATAGCTGAATTAGCGATGAAATTGAGAAAGGAAAACCCCCTAATTGTCCTTCATATTTATAATTGTATTTGTCCGAGAAGATGTTCTTTTGTAATGTTGGTCAGTTTGCATATGTTAATATGGTGTGTTTGTATCAGGCGGGGAGTTCTGGTCCTCTGAAATGAGGCCAACACGGAAGTAACTTAGAACTGCATTCTATCAAAAGGCCACCAGGGGGCGACCGTCTCTATACAAGTCAATGGAGAATTCACCAACTTCTCACTTGATTTCTAACCTCAGTAAACGTTTTCAAAATGTGTTTATGGTCTCAATCGCTAGTTTAAAGCCTTCTTCAATGCAGTATGATGTTCATTTGGGACATTTTGGCCTCTCTGATTTTATATTTGACGATAAAGCAGGGTATGCATTAGGGCGTGGCTACATCCTGATTGACAGGTTGATTGACCAATGTCTTCGAGATCCAGCCCTCGCAACCATAGCAACCTCCCCGCTCCGCCCATGGCCCGCCCCGCCTCATGCCCATATAAGTAGAATCCGTGTTTTTATTTTTCCCAGCATGCACCTGAAATTTTCAAGATGGCGCTGCCTAGATTCGAAAACTATTGGCTTCCGAGCAGCAGTCCACAAACCAATGGGTGATGTCATGGATGTTACGTCCATTTCTTTTATACAGTCTATGGTTTTTATGTATGTGATGTGTAAGCTTACTTATCCTGAAAAACTTTCAATAAATATAATGTTGGAAAAAAAAAAAAAAAAATTCTAAAACATGTTGACTGTAGTTTTTTAGCAAAAGCAATCAAAGTAGTGAAAATAATGCATTTGTTGGGAACTATTTTCAATGGCGGATTAAAACGTGGTGTAAAAATAGAGAGAGAGTGCAAATGAATGCAAGAATATAGAAAAAGAGTCTTCCACTAAATCTACAGGACTGATGGATTGAGTTTAGTGTTTGACCTTTCTTTCCCACACTACCACGGAAACTATCACTATAGGCTTAAGTTAGCCTTGACGTGTTCTCATAACACAGCCTCACTTTTCTCTGTTGAGTGGTCTCGGTTAGCCTGAAGTAGCCCTTTCTCCTTGGACAGCTGAGAAAAACATCCTGGATTCAAATCCCATCGACTCACTCAACAAGCATCCCGAACAAAGCCTGAAAGCTAAAAAGAGTCTAATTTCCTCCATCTAATTGACTCTTTAAAAAAAATCTCCTTTCATTCTCATTCTCATTCTCATTTACACGCTTCCTTCACCGACACATTTTCACGTTATTACCCTCGTGGTTCTTTACTCGCTCTTTCTTTTAAAGGTATTAAAGATGAAAGATTCCACAGAAGAGGTTGATTTTCAAGTGTTTTGAACCAAAAAAAAAAAAAAAAAAAAAAGCTGCCACGGTGTGAATTACCCGGTCTGCTGTTCCTAACTCAAATAACCAAATGTGTCAAGTTTGGAGGTGCAATGTTTTTAGAAGATAACAGGTCCAAAGTTCATGTTTTTGTCAGTAACCAATCAACACTTTAGTATATTGTTGGAGGAACTAATGTGAGGAATTTAATAAGTCCCCTGTCTCCGGTTCAGCGCATAAATTTGCATCACAGCTTTAACGACTCGGTTGAATTTGGGATATTTTTTTTTTTTGCATTTATAATCAAAATCTCAGCAGCAGCATTTTCATTTTCTTTCTGTATGAATTTATCAAAAGTATCAATCTGACTAAAACTAGGTCAGTTAGAGAGCCGTCATGTCAGTTTTCGTTACCTTTCCAGCTCTGTTCAATACCTTTTGCCTTTTCATCTTTCATTCCTTACCCGTATCTTTCTATTTCTCTCTTTTTTCACTTTTCATCCATATTTTATTCATCCTGATGCCTCTGTCCCTTCTCTATTACCATCTTCATCCTATTCTTTCTTTCTCTTTGTATTTCCATCTTTACCCCTTCCTCTCTCGTGTGCTTTTTAAAAACAAATCCCACCTTTAATTTGAATCTCTCTCTCTCTCTCTCTCTCTCTCTCTCTCTCTCTCTCTCTCTCTCTCTCTCTCTCTCTCTCTCTCTCTCTCTCTCTCTCTCTCTCTCTCTCTCTCTCTCCCTCTCCCTCTCCCTCTCCCCCCCCCCCCCTGCAGGGAGGAGGGACAGTGCGTGGAGGGCATCATGGAGATTTTCGACATGCTGCTGGCAGCCACGTCTCGGTTCCGCGAGCTGAAGCTGCAGAGGGAGGAGTACGTCTGTCTCAAGGCCATGATCCTCCTCAACTCCAGTGAGTCTTTACCGCAGTCTTCACTTCATTTCCTCTGAGACGGATGAGTTGGTTTGCAGTGACCAATAAATCCTCCTGGTCTATCCTTGTCCAATCAGTGTTTTTGGTCCTTGAATAACCCGGATCAGTTCGTTCCTCTGCTTTTGTTGTGGTTACTTAAACAGTAATCTGGAACTTCATGGGTCAATGACAGCTGTCACATACCTGCCACACATTATAAACCAGATCTGACCAGAGAGAAAACCAAACCAGTTATTTCAATTATCTTACAACCCAAAATCAGAATATATGGATGCTCTTTGACCTGATAGCCATAAGACCTCCTCAAAATATCAAAATCATTGCATTGCCTCCTGTATATTCAGTCCCACTTTGAGGTTTTTGGTCCTATGTTTAGGTCTGTTAGTGAATCTGTTAGTTTGCAGGATATCTGACCAAATCAGGCATTACGAAGCTTCTCCACTGCAGGGTTAAACAGAGGTGCAGCAGGCGTATTTGTGTCTGGGAACATAAAAAAAAAAAAACAGACACAATTACTAGACGGCTTAATGAGTCTGTGAGTATTTAAGTGTCAGTCAAAGGCAGAGCAGTTGGCTGAGTAGAGACAGCAGGAGCGGAGAACACATTAACCAGACAACAGTGAAAAAGTGTCATTTTAGCCATTATGGGAAAAACTACAGCTGATATAATCTATCACAGGTGATGTTTCTCAGTTTAACCTGTAAAAGCATCAATCAGCACTGGCTGACTGAAACAAGAAGCAGAGGACTTCCATCAGATTTTTACTGGATTGCTTATTGCTACAGAAGAGTGAGAAGAGGAAAGGCTCGATAGCAGATTGGTTCGTTATTTTGGGGATCCCAAATGGAGCAGACTACTACAGCTCAACTCTGCCCATCCTTTTTTTGGTTGCTACTATTCTACTACTACTATTATATTTTTGTACAAGCTGATGGCGTCTACTTGAAAAGCCACAATTCAGTAGCCATGAATATTATAATTAATGAAAACTAAGACTAAAACTAGCCGTGAAAATATAATTTTGTTAACTGAAATACAAATAAAAACCTAATACAATAAACTACAATAAACAATGCAAAACAAACTAAAAGGAAACATAAAACCAGCTTTAATGTTTTGCTATTGATTTAGCTCCAGGTGATAATTACTGAGCTCTGCTGTGGGTTTGTTTCCTCATTCTTTACTGGAAATGTCGACTTTAAAGACATCTGTACTCATTTGAGCCCATATCAGATCTTAAATACACGAGTGGAAAACGTGAACGACTTCAGCAATAAAGATTACAGCTGTTTATGGACGTGGGCGACGAGGTGATGTCATGTTGTGACTGCTGTAAAAAAAAAAACTATGCAGAGCAGGCTGAAGCAGAGATATTATAGTTAACTAAAACTAGGAATAAAACTAAAACTAGCTGTGGAGAAATAATTGTGTTAACTGAAATACATATAAAAACTAACCCTGACCCTATCAGCTTCATTCTGGCTATTAAAGCAGACCAGAGGTGATAATTACTGAGCTCTGCTGTGGTTTGAGTTACTGGTTAACGAATAAAATAATAATAAAATAGCTTTTTGCACAATATGCTACCTTTTTAATAAACAATGACTTGGTTAAATCATATTTGGTGTAATGCATCCTTTCATCCTTTTCAGCTTCTTCAAATTAAGTATTTCCTCCTAATACCTGAAAAAACTAAAAATAAGTCAATCCCTCAAAATAAAAAAACTACTTAACCCTTAAACAAGCCTTACTAGTTATGTCATTTGCACCTGAAGGAAGGAAGGAAGGAAGGAAGGAAGGAAGGAAGGAAGGAAGGAAGGAAGGAAGGAAGGAAGGAAGGAAGGAAGGAAGGAAGGAAGGAAGGAAGGAAGGAAGGAAAGGAAGGAGGGAGGGAGAAGGAAGGAAGGAAAGGAAGGAGGGAGGGAGGAGGAAGGAAGGAAGGAAAGGAGGGAAGAAGGATGGAAAGGAGGGAGGAAGGAAGGAAGGAAGAAAGAAAGGAAGGACAGATGAAGGAAGGAAGAAAGGAAGGACAGATGAAGGAAGGAAGAAAGGACAGAAGGAGGGAACATTAACCCTAACAGCTGAACTTAGATCTGAGGAAGGAAGGAAGGAAGGAAGGAAGGAAGGACAGATGAAGGAAGGAAGGAAGGAAGGAAGGAAGGACAGATGGAGGAAGGAAGGAAGAAAGAAAGGAAGGACAGATGAAGGAAGGAAGGAAGGAAGGAAGGACAGAGGAAGGACCCGGGAGGATGACAGGAAGGTTAGAGTCTGTATCTCCTGGTGCACGTTGTCTGTTTAAGGGTTAATCACTTGTTAAACTAAAACTAACCTGAAAAAAAAAAGAAACTGAAACTAATGAAAATTTCTATATTCACCCAAGTCTGAGTCACTTAAATTATGCATATCTGACTTTTATCCAAATCCTAAATATTCCCATTCTTTAGATATTCTCAGTAAATCAGCAGGAATGTTTTTCACTCCGTGTATTTTCACACAAACACAATTAGAAACGTCTAAATATTTGGGATTAAGATGACGTCTTTTAAAGATTTGGTTACCTTGGCAGAGATGAACATCGAGTACTTTCAGGGTTTTCTTTTTTTTTTTTTTTTTTGTACCTCAGTGATGTAAAGTGATGCAATGGTTGAACTTGCCAATAAAAGGCTTTTAAGTATTGTACGCCAGGGTTACACTACACTAACCTTTTGGATGTGGTTTTTTATCTGTAACATCTTTAAAAGTGTAGCTCATCCTCCCACTGAAGCTTTGCTCTGGCAGAAGGTTCTACTAGTCTGAATGAAACTGGAGATTAAATGACCTGTGAAGATGGAGTTTTATTGCTTGTACAGCTTTTGTTTTGAAGCTTTCATGTGTATCCAGCGGTCAAAATGTCCTCTCCCAGTCCTCACCCACTACTACTACCAACACCACCAACACCACTACCAATAGCACCAGCACCACCACCAACACTACCAATAGCACCAACACCACCACTACCACTACTACCAACACCACTACCACTACCACTACTACCAACACCACTACCACTACCACTACTACCAATAACACCACCAACACCACTACCAATAGCACCACCACTACCACCACTACCAATAGCACCACCACTACCACTACTACCAACACCACTACCAATAGCACCAACACTACCAACACCAACAGCACCAACACTACCACCACCACCAGTAGCAGCACCAACAGCACCACCACCAACATCACTACCACCAACATCACTACCACCAACAGCACCAACACTACCAACACCACCAACACTAACATCACCAACACCACCACTACCACCAACACCACCAGCACCAACACCAACACCACTACTACCACCACCAACACCATCACTACCACCAACACTAACACCAACATCACCAACACCAACAGCACCACCAACACCACTACTACCACCACCAACAGCACCACCAACACTACCAACACCAACACTACTACCAACAGCACCACCAACACCATCACTACCACCAACACCACCAACAGCACCAACACTACCAGCAGCAGTAGCAGTCACTGTACAGGATTCATTGAGGTTACTGACCTCGCTGCATGTCCTCACAGAGTTTAATAAAGTTCCCTCACACACACACACACACACACACACACACACACACACACACAAAGTTCACACACAAAGTTCACACAGGCTCATCTGCCAGACTCTGCTCCCTCTGTTGACTCTGCTCCACTGCGGCTCGGGTCGAAAAAAAGTACAAGTTGTGTAAGAAGTGAAACACAGTCTGTAACGTCAAGAGAACAGGGGAGGAGATTTTAGGATTTATCGATGTGAACACATGGGTCAACTGGGTCAACCGGCTCTGTCTGTCCCTTTTGGTCCCGGTGGTGAGGGGACAAGGTGATGTACAGCAGCGTCGCCTCTCTGCTGTCCTCTAGTGTTTCATTAAGGGTTCTTCTTGAGGAACAGGATTTATGCCAGATGTTTTACAAGTGATGTTTTTTTAATTGACCTGTGTTAATGTCAGCTTCTGCTTTAGTGACATTTTCAGCAGATATTCATAATCTTACCCAACACTGTTATACTGTGAAGTGTTATGAATCTTGTAGTCTTTTAAGGCTGATGGCAGGAGTGAAAGTTTTTTGAGAATTTTGACCCAATGTAATTCAATTCAGAGACAAAATGCTAGAAAAAGAAGTTGTGCAAAATTGTCTTACATGATGTTTAGTGCATTTTAGAAGAACCTTTTTGGAGCTTTGTAACTGAGGTTATACAGTAATTGATTAGCAGACTATTAATCAACCTATAATAATCCTATAATCATAATCACGATTTTTTGGGTCAAAATTGAAATCACGATTATTAAAACGATTGTTCTTAAACTTTAGAAACATGCTGCATTTCTTGTCCATTCGGCTTAATTAATTTTCTCTCCCAGCAGCAGCCTTTTATCTGCCGCTTAACGCAACACACAGCAGAAAATGTGCAGAGATATTAGAGCTGAGCGAGTTACCATGACGATAGTTCACACATCACATCTTGGTTTTTAATAATTAGTCAGTAAACTCAGCATCGACTGACGCAGGCTGGAAACTCTGCACTTTTATTTACAGTTAAAACATTTCACCGTGTGTTTCAGCTTCTGTTAAACTAACGGAGCTGCAGCGGCTTCCTGTCTAAGCTTTTCAAAATAAAACCTTTTGTTATTGAGCGCTATCTCATTATTATTAAAAATCGTTTCCCCTCGATTTTATTAGTTTTGAGCCCCAAAATCCTAATCACGATTTCGATTAATTGAGCAGCCTTAACCTATAATATAAAGAAAAGCTAACTGTGAGGTGTTGCTGTGCTCTTTCTTGCAGATTTGTGTACGAGCTCCCCGCAGACAGCCGAGGAGCTGGAGAGCAGGAACAAGCTGCTGCGTCTGCTGGACTCAGTGATCGATGCTCTGGTCTGGGTCATTTCCAAAATGGGCTTGTCGACCCAGCAGCAGACTCTGCGCCTCGGACACCTCACCATGCTGCTCTCACACATCCGCCACGTCAGGTACAACCAGAGAGGACAGGAAACTGTGAGACGGTGTCACTAAAAAAAGCTTTACACATTCATCTACATTTATTTAAACTAGTGGACTTTTCTGGACATAGTTTATGTGCATGAACATAGACTAGATATAGAGCAGGGGTGTCAAACATGCGGCCCGTGGGCCAGAACCGGGCCGCTGAGGAGTCCAATCCGGCCCACTTCCCTCCCTCCTTCCTTCCATATTTCCTTCCTCCCTTTCTTTCCTTCCTTCATTCCTTTTACCCTTCCATCTGTCCTTCCTTTCTTTCTCATGTCCATCTGTACTTCTTTTCTTTCTTCCATCCTTCATTCATTCTGTCCGTCCATCATATCTTCCCTCCCTCCTTCCTTGCATCTTTCTTTCCTGTCTTTTTTTTTGTTCCTTCCTTCCTTTTTTCATCCCTCCTTCCTTTCTTCCTTCCTCCTTTCGTTCCTTTTATCCTTCGTTCCATCTTTCCGTACTTTCTTTTTCATGTTCTTCTGTCCTTTCTCCTTTTTTTTCCATCCATCTTTCTGTCCGTTCATCATATCTTTCTTCCCTCCCTCCTTCCTTCCATCTTTCTTTCCTGTCTCCTTTTCGTTCCTTTTTTTCTTCCCTCCTTCCTTCCATCTTTTTAGTGGTCTGGCCCACATGAGATCAAATTGGGGTGTATGTGGCCCTTGAATGAAAATGAGTTTGACACCTCTGATATAGAGCATGAGGGGAAAAAAAGAAATCAGAATAATTAGAAAACATTCATACTGTACAAATATAGAAAATAAAATAAGACAAAAAAAGTAATTCACATCTAAAATTGTACATTTTGACATTAATGTATTATCCAATGGGCCTAAAATATCAAAACATGTCACCTTTTTTATGAATTGAATGAAAAACATGAAAAGCCTTAAAGTGTTTCCTGACAGCTTTGAAATATGAAGTAATAATTTTATCTTGTTTTTTATATCATTTCAATACCTGCCATAAGAAAGTCAAACCATGTTAACTTTCCTGTCTTTTATCCAGTCAAATTGAATTTCTTATCATTAAAATGTCAAAATGTGTTTTATTATAGTCCCGCAAATATTTGGGCTGGCTCTCTGCAGAGCTGACATTACGGCTGTGAGACGATTTATGAGGAAGATCATTTGAATCCAGAATATAATCCATACAACAATAGAAACTGATTATAATGGGTTAAAGCAAATAGTTCTTCTTAACCCTCCTGTCGTCCTCCCGGGTCAAATTGACCCCATCTCTTTTGACTGTTCCTTCCTTCCTTCCTTCCTTCCTTTCTTTAATTTTTCCTATGTTCTTCCCCTCCTTCCCTCTTTCTTTGTTCCGTCCTCCTTCCATACTTTTCTCTCTTCCTGCCTTCCTTCCGTCCTTCCTCTTTTCCTCCCTCCCTCCCTCCCTCCCTCCCTCCCTCCTTACTCATTTCCTTCCTTCCTTCCTTCCTTCCTTCCTCTTTCCCTCCCTCCTTACTCGTTTCTTTCCTTATTTCCTTTCTTCCTTCCTTCCTTCCTTCCTTCCTCCCTCCCTTCCTTCCTTCCTCCCTCCCTCCCTCCCTCCCTCCCTTCCTTCCTTCCTTCCTTCCTTCCTTCCTCCAATCCTTCTCTCCTTCCTTCCTCTTTTCCTCCCTCCCTCCTTACTCCTTTCTTTCCTCCTTCCTTCCTTCCTTCCTTCCTCCTGTCCTTCGTTGACTTGAGGACATCAGGAGGGTTAAAGAGATATTTAGCATCATTAGAAGCTTGTAAAGAAGTCGTGTTGTATGTGAGTGAAGTGCTGATACTGTTTATGTGATGATTAGTCTCATAAAGTAGTAACGCCTAGTCGGTCCTACACGTGGAGATCACGAGCTGAGCCCATACAATCAGCTGGCAGGCGTGATACAGTACGCTGTCACATCATATCAGCGTTGGCATGTTTACAATTTCTCACTAATAAAACTTTTCATGTCAACACAAGTCGTAACAACAGGGGAACTGATATCTGACCTGGCTCTCTATAACACACAAGTGACTGAAAACCAAGTAAACATGAACGTCTCACATCAGCCAAAGTCTGTTTAATGTGAAATTTATTGGACGTGTATTTTTCCAAAGCACAGTAGTTTAAATTCTTACATGTCCAGCTCAGTTATCATACAGTGATTTGAATCCTGGCAACATGTTAACATATTAAATCTTTCTCATCTCTACCATCAATCCCATGTGATATGAACGCAGCGTTACACTATAAACTGTTTTATTGACTCTTATAAGTCTTGATTTCTTCATCTGACAATGTACAAAACTTATTCAACTTAGTGTTGAAATAGAGAGACATGGTTCAGCATGTATATCAGATGGAGTACTGAATGTAAAATGAGGAGGAATCTGAGACTATTTGAAAAAAGATGGTTCAATTGTTCATTGAATTATTGACAGCCATTAAGAGGAGCACCATAGGTACCTTTATTTAAAAGAGGCCCTGTACTGTATGTTTTGGAGTTTTTTTTAGATACTTCCTGCTCTTCTGGAAGACAAAAAAACCTTGAAAAACCTTTTTTTATTTCTTTTTTTTAATGTATTGTAAATATTGTTATTGATCTATTTAATTAAAATAACATTACTTGTGTTGGCATTCAAAAAATAATGAATTGAAAGCGTTTGATTGTAAATATCTTTTCAATCAACAAGAAGCATCAAAAACTCAAGAATTCACTCTCTGTGTTCTCTGAAAGCTTCATTATAAGGTGTTCAAGTCTGCAATGAGATAATTATGAGGGGATATTCTGAATTAGACCTTTTTTAGTTTTCAATAACAGACTTGCTCTTGTCTCTGTGCAGTAACAAAGGCATGGACCATCTGTCCACCATGAAGAGGAAGAACAGGGTTCTGGTGTACGACCTCCTCCTGGAGATGCTGGACGCCAACACATCCAGCAGCAGCAGCAGCAGTCAGACGTCTGCGTCCTCACCGAGCTCTGACGCTTTCTCCGAGCAGCAGCAGTACGGCCAACCCTCCCCCCCACCTGCAGCCAGACCAGACCACCGCAGACCACGCCGCCGTGCCTCCACTCGGACCAGCTGAGGCTCTGATCCTGGACAGACACCTGAAGGCTGCGGCCCTCCAGTCCTCACCTCCGCCTCAGAGCTTAGTGGTGGATCACATGACTGCAGAGAACGACGAGTAAGTTCAAGAAGAAGTGACAGAAAAAGTTTTATTTATATTTAAAAAAAAACATTCAAGTAAAATGAAGAAGAGTAGATGTTCATTTTGTTGTTTCATGCTCTTAGATCAGGGGAAGAAAGAAAAGTAAAAGAAGAAAGATTAGGAAAAAGGAAAGGAGGGTGGAATTTAGGAAACAGGGAAATGAGGAAGGAAGAAAGCAAGAGAGGAAATAAGTAGTAAAAACAAGAAAAGGAGAAAGGATGATGTCGGTATGAAGGAAGAATGGCATAGAAAGAATGTAATAAAGAAGGAAAAGGTAAAGAAATAAGAAAATGAAAGGACATCAAACAGGGAAAAAGGGAAGACCGTAAAGAAACAAGGACTGTGTAAGAATGGAGAAAAGAAAATATAAAAAGAAAGAAGAGGGGAAAGAAAAGATGTTAAAAAAGAAGTTAAAAAAAAAATGTATGGGAAGGAAGGAAATGCAGAAAGAGAAGCAGGAGGAGAAGAAAAGGAGGAAGTAATTGCATGGAAATAATAAAAAACAAAGACAAAAGGAGGAAAAGAAAGGACACAGAATTAGGATAAGGAATGGCACCAAAAGAAAAATAAAGGAAATGTGGACAGATGTAAGAAAGGAAGAGAAGTAGAAATGGTGGAAAGATAAAACGAAAGACAGAAGAAAAGAAGAGGAAAGAGTGGAGGGGAAAAAGTAAACCTATAATAAGGAAATGTATAGGAAGGAAGGAAGGAAGGAAGGAAATATTTACTCTGCAGTTTAAGTAAGTTTTGACTGTGCAAATAGTTCTTCTTAACCCTCGTGTCGTCCTCCTGGGTCAAATTGACCCCATCTCTTTTGACTGTTCCTTCTTTCCTTCCTTCCTTCCTTCCTTCCTTCCTTCCTTCCTTTCTTTCTTCTTTCTTTCTTTCTTTCTTTCTTTCTTTCTTTAATTTTTCCTATGTTCTTCCCCTCCTTCCCTCTTTCTTTGTTCCGTCATTCCTTCCATACTTTTCTCTCTTCCTGCCATCCTTCCTCTTTTCCTCCCTCCCTCCCTCCTTACTCATTTCCTTCCTTCCTTCCTCTTTCCCTCCCTCCTTACTCGTTTCTTTCCTTATTTCCTTTCTTCTCTGATCCTGAGTTATTATACACCAAAATAAACCCATCCTCCTCCTTTTTATGTTCTTCTTGTCCTCTCAGTTACATCCATACGGAGCCGTGGTCACTGGAAATAGAGAGACGGGACGACATCATCGCTGATCGCAGTTGCTATGGAAACCTGAAAGCCTTAGACTGCCGGACTGTAAAGAGACAAACTGAGACTGAAACCTTTAAAACCTTTCCACCCCCCACAAAGATGAAGGGAAGGAAACCCCCCCCCCACCCCACACCACCCCCACCCCCTCCAAAAAAAAAAAAAAAAAAAAGGATAAAAACATAGAAAGTGCTGTCGTGAGGTAAAAGTTTTTTTCTCTTGTTAAGATGTTTTTAGTCTTTAACAAAAAAAAAACCAAACCAAAAAAAAAAAAAGAAAGAAAAAAAAGAAGAACAGTTTTTGATTAAATGTATATTTTGTGTGCGTAAATATATTTCTTGTGAATGTGCAACTATAGGTGTTCAATGAAGAACATCGCTGAACTCTGCCAGTGGGTTTGTGCTCTCTCTCTCTCTCTCCATCTCTCTCGCTCTCTCTCTCTCTCTCTCTCTCTCTCTTTTTTGATATACAGTATTTGTATCTTTTTTTCACCTCGGTGTAAAGTATCCAAAACAAGCCATCGATCTTTACAAACCACCTGCATGTGGTCAAACAGCTAACATCCATTTCCATAAATCCAGCTGTAAAAGGTGCAATGTTTTCTATCACACTGGTATTTGTTCTTCTTCTACTTCTTCTTCTTCTTCTACTTCTTCTGTGTACTTTAGGGTGTTTTTAATCGGTGCCTGTTCATCCAGGATTTTTCTCTACTCTCTTTTTTGTACAAAGTCAGTCGAGTCAAGAATGTGGCCTTTTCTTTTTTAAACTAAATGACTGTTATAATAGCTTTCTTCTTCTTCTTCTTCTTCTTCTTCTTCTTCTTCTTCTTCTTCTTCTTCTTCTTCTTCTTCTTCTTCTTCTTCTTCGTTCTTCTCTGTTCATCTGGTTTAAACTAAGTCTGGATTTACACTGAATGACATGTGGCACACAGAGCTCATCTTTTTTACTGCAAGTCACCCAAAAAATGAGGTAGAACTTCATTTAACCTTCCTGTCGTCCTCCCGGGGTCAAATTGACCCCGTCTGTTTTGACTGTTCCTTCCGTCCTTCCTTCCTACCTTCCTTTTTTCCTTCTGTCCTTCTTTCCTCTTTTCCCTTTGTCCCTCCCTCCGTCCTACCTTCCTTCTTTCCTCCGTCCTTCCTTTCCTTCCTTCCTCCTTCTTTTCATCTGTCCTTCTTCCCTCCCTCCCTCCCTCCTTTCCTTCCTTCCTCCCCTTCTCCCTCCCTCCTTCTTTCCTTCCTTTCCTACCTTCCTCCCTCCCTCCTTCTTTCCTTCCTTCCTACCTTCCTCCTTCTTTCCTTCCTTCCTACCTTCTTCCTCTCCCTCAGTCCTCCCTTCCTCCCTCCCTCCTTCCTTTCATCTGTCCTTCTTTCCTTTCTTCTTTCATCTGTCCTTCCTTCCTCCCTTCCCTTCCTTCCTTGACTCGAGGACAACAGGAGGGTTAAATGAGGTTCATTGACCATAATTTCCAAAAACGTGTGTAATGAAGTCGGCTAAAAAGGTTTAACACACAAGAATTTAGGTGACAATTTACATCTTAATCCTTTATAAACTAGACAGGCTCAACTTTTGACATCAGGAAGGTTAAAAACTAAACCACATAATGTTAACGAGGTAATATGCCGCCAACATGTCAGGTTGACTCTACCCCTAACATAAATATTACTTTCTAAATGTGTAGTCAGCTGCTTCTACGTGCTGTTTAGTAAGCTGTTGATAGTAATAATAAAAAAGAGCTAAGTCACCCAGGAGAGCAACAGTGCGTTAACTCAATAATTAGGTATAAACTTTAATTTAACCTTCCTGTCGTCCTCCGCCGGGTCAAATTGACCCCGTCTGTTTTGACTGTTCCTTCTTTCCTCCCTTCCTTCCCTCCATCTGTCCTTCCTCCCTCCCTCCTTCTTTCTGTCATCTCTCTTCCTTCCCTTCTTTCCTCTGTCCTTCCTTCTTTTTCTTTCCTCCCTTTCCTTCCTCCCTCCCTTCTTTTCCTCCGTCCTTCCTTCCTTTCCTCCCTTCCTTCTTTCCATCCCCCTTTCTTCCTTCCTCCCTCCTTCCTTTCCTCCGTCCTTCCTTCCTTTCCTCTCTTCCTTCCTCCCCCTCCGTCCTTCCTAACCTTTCCTCCCTTCCTTCCTCCCCTCCGTCCTTCCTTCCTTTTTTCTCTTTCCTCCCTCCCCTCCCTTCTTTCATCCTTCCTTCCTTTTTTTCCTTTCCTTTCCATCCTCCCTTCTTCCTCCATTCCTTCATTGACTTGAGGACAACAGGAGGGTTAAATGAGGTTCATTTGACCATAATTTCCAAAAATAATAAATAAATCTATAAAAATAAAAATAATAAAACCTGAAGTTTGCTAAAACACACAATTAAGTGATAATTTGCACCTTTAATCTTTATAAACAGTCAGGAAGGTTAAAAACTAAACCACCAGATAAACATCAATATGCCAACATTTCAAGTTGACTCTATTATACCCCTAATATAAATATAACTTTCTAAACGTGTAGTCAGCTGCTTCTACGTGTCGTTCAGTAATACCAAACAAAGACAAACCATAATAACGGTTGGTAGTTTCCGTAATATAATAACTGACATCCTGTAGCTGTTGATAGTAATAATAATAAAGAGCTAAGTTTAGCACATTAACGAGCCTTCATGGAAGCAATGCAACAAAAGGAAATGTTTCACTGAGTTACAGGAAAACAGAAACACAGTCCAGGAATGAGCGTGATGTTTCTTCTTGACCTCCAGAAAAGTAAATGGACCAGAAATCAGGATTATTACACACAGGTTACATAACTAACGACTGAATTACTGTTTAAGATTTCAACATGCTAAATGTATGTTAACATGCTGTATATGTCAAAGTTATTCTCAGTGTTAGAATATTTAAAAATAACTAAATTATGTGTCGGCATAAAAAGAGAAAAACAATCCAATTTAACTTAATGCACATTTATGTATATATACATAAACATATACATACTTGATTTTGGATTATTATAAACCCAAAGTATATAAATCATCCAGAGTTTCGGATGATAGCAAGCTGCTACAACAAGAAGCAACTAAATTCCTGACAACCACAGCGATTAGCATCCTAACCTTATAATTTAACATCCTAATGAGCTAAATGCTAATATATTACCATTATAACTTTACACGTTAACATCTTAGCGTTGTAAACTTGCAAATGTTATGCTAACATGCAGAGTAGCCACTTTAGCAATTAAAATAAAGACTAAGTTGTCAAACATTATGTATAAATTTAATTGAGGACACAACACTTTTAAAACTACAAACCTGAACTGCATGCTAAATTGTTTTCCTAGGATGGCGAAGTCATGACTTGCCCTACTTCTACCTGTGACTGGCTAATACACATAGTCTTCATTGGTTGGTATTTGTTACATTTAGGCATTAGGAGTAAGATTGGTTATGGTTATAGTAAGAATATTATAAGGTAAGCCAGTCAGAGGCAGAGTATAGTATGTTATGACATTGACATCCTAGGAAAAAAAATATTGCTAACTGTACTTCAGGATTAATGCTACTATGCTACATGTTAGCGTAGCATATTACCATGCTAACTACACACATGTTGGTATCCTAACATGCTTAACATTATATAATGAACAACAACACAACTCTACTTAAATTAACAGGTAACTTTATTAATGTTAAAGTTACTATATATCTTAAACTTTCGTAGGCTATAGCTTAGAGAGGCTAGCTTGTTTTGTGTTTTACTTTTAACAGTGTTTGTTTTGCTGCCATTAAAACAAAATGCAATCCCATTTAATTCCATGCACATTTATATTAGAAACAAGTTAAGAATGTGTATAAAAATCTATAAGAACAAACTTTTATCATGTTACAGCTAAACATGATGGAATAATCTTGTAATTTATGCATCTTTATTGTAACATAGCCTATGCGTCTTCTCTCTCCAGTGAAAACACGCCAAGTATGAACATCAGTCCTGAATTTGCTTTACTTCTGTTATAGCCTATATAGTTTTTTGGGGTTTATTTACTGTAGGCCAAATTATGAACTCCCAGCAAACAAAGTGACATGATGAACAACGCAGCTAGGAGCTAATGCTATGCTAACTTTAGCTAACGTTAGAGATGTTAAAGATAAGGTAAAAAAAAATACACCCCGTCTCCCAGCCTCTCAGGATACCTTGTGTCAGAGTTGCATTTACCCCATGAAACACAGTTTGACCATTTTTTAACTTCAAATCTTAGAAAAACTTCATAAAACCGAATGAAAACTGACTTTCAGCAACTCATTTCAATGGACGTGCAGGCAGAGAATGTCCGGAAATGGCAATTACGCACTGTGATTGGCTCATCGCGTTTGAGGGCGGGACTTAGCCACAGGTCAATTAAAAAGGAGTCTATATGGCTATACGCACTGTGATTGGCTCATCGCGTTAGAAGGCGGGACTTAGCCATAGGTCACACAATCTCTTTAGAAAAGGAGTCTAAATCTAATCTTAATTTTTAATTTAATCTAATCTAATTTCTTATATACAGTCTATGGTCTAAATGGCTTTGTTTTTGCTTGTTTTCCACCAAGCGAAAAGCAGCAAAGTAAATGCTCCATAGTTTTGGATGCTCCTGAACGCACCACCGATTCCTTTGTAGATGTCCGATCATTAGCTGTGCCGTTTGTCTGCCAGTGTAAATACTTCCTTAGTGAGCCAGATGATCCTATCACTGCTACTAGACGGATACATGTTCACTATCCTTCCTTTCCTGATGTCTGTGGGTTTGTACATGCATGCTCTCTCTCTTACACACACACACACACACACACACACACACACACACACACACACACTCTCATGCTAATCTGACGCTGATGATATTTCTCTTGGAGGTTTGTGCACATACACGCACACACACACTTCCATATCTTCAGATTTTGTCAGATGTCAAAAGTTTTTTTGCCTGTTTTTTAAAAAGCTGTCAGCTCTTACTAGCCTGGATCTTTCTGTAACCCAGCAACACAATACTTACAACACAAAGCAGTAAAAATCATGGTAAACACGGTATTTATTGTCAAACAAAAAAAAAAAAAAATGACAATCTCTACATCCCATAAATACGAGTTCACAAAATAAATCAAACTTTACACACCTTCTTTGTTTGTTCGTTTATATGTTTCTTCTTCTGGACTCAGATTATTATTATTATATACAAATTATAGGATCAATGAAAGAATTCAGTCATAAACATTTAAGGATCAATAATAGTATTAGCAATGTAAAAATTTCACAATGCAACCACAAGACATTTATTCATCTTTGATTGTGCATGTAGAGACAGCTACATTCAATGCCCCGAAAAAGGTTCAGTTACATTCATGTTTTTACTCCATTTTGACATCTTTCAACTTGAATGGGAGAAGAGATTTGTGAAGCAGTGTTTCAGGTAAATTCAACACAAACATTACAAACAATACTAACAAATAGCATTTTAAAAATAATTAATTAGTTTTAACCTGTTTTTTTTATTCCTTGCAGGGCTTTTTTTAAATATAAAATGAGTCTTGAAGGGTGTAGTTTAGATTATTTGATATAAAATGATACTAAAAGGCAGGATGTGTAGTGTAGTGTAGTAGTGGTATTTAATCTCTCTTGACACGAGACTCCCAAGATAAAGTTAATACCACTGCATGGATATTAACCATCTCTCAAAAAAGAGACTGAACTCCCCCTTTTTTTTTTAAAGCTTCATTAAGCGATATTAAATGGAGAGTAGTGGGGGTGGAGGGGGGGAAGAAAAAGTTGCTAATAGTGCCAAATCCCACTGTACAGAGATTTTAGCCTTTTTGGTTTTACAGCTGTAGATGGACTGTATGGTTGAATCTCACTGGTACTTAACAACCATCAACCTTAAAGCTGCAGTTGGTAAGTCTTATAAAAGCAACTTCTTGTCATATTTGCTGAGAGACACTCACTATGTAAAGAAGACAGCATTACATGAAACTAGAAACTGGAAAAAAGACCCAATCAGTGCCAGGATTGTGTCTGATGGAGTGTCTGACAGCTGTCAATCACTGCTCACACACAGGCCCCTCCCCCCTTCCTCCTCACAGGCCCCTCCCCCTTCCTCCTCACAGGCTCCTCCCCCTTCCTCCTCAGCTCGGTCAAGCTCATATCTCTGAGTTTTTAGGTAAGGTATAGCCATGTGAAAGTCACTGTAAAGCGTTTTATATCTAGCTGTGTGGAGTGTAGTTCATGTATTACCGAGAGGGGGGGGAATCTGACAGTTGTACTTCTTCAAATTTGAGTCCTCTCTCTCCTCAAAGTTACCAACTGCAGCTTTAAAATCAGAGCCAACGAGTAGTAAGTGTAGCTTTGTGTCAAAGACCAAATAGCAAATAGGCAACATTAGCTACTAGCTGGTGAAAAAGATATTGCATGTAGCTGCTGTACTCTCTACAGTTGGTCATGAACATTAGTAAAAAGATGATTAATTTCACTGTTCTGCTGGTATGTGAGCTTTTATTTTGAAGGGTTGTGCTTCTGTGAGTATATTTAGACACTTTCTGCCCCCTAGTGGTCAAAAATGGCTTAATGCAGCTTTAATTTGAGGATCTTTGCAAAATCTCCAAAACTCTAGCCATGACATTTATATTATTTATTATTATTATTATTATTATTATTATTATAGGAAAGTACTAGCAGCCACTTTTCTTTTAATGTTTGTGTGGCTCTTTCACCTTCATGGTAAAACTCTTGTATAAATGTATAGAAAGCAGTATTTCAAAACTACCATTTGAGCAGGTGTGATAGTTTCTTTTCTTTTTTTTCAGTGCCACACTCAAACACACATTCATACACACACACAAACAAACAATAATTTATCTATTTCTTTCTCTGTAGTTGCCATTATATACAAAAAAAAAAAAAAAAAAAAAAGTTTTAAAAGTACATTATCTGATAAAGAGTCCCGAACCGTTTGGCTACAGAAAGGCTTGTCTGCAGATGAAGTCACTGCCATGATTTTAAGAAAAAAAAAAAAGTTGTATTTTACAGGTCGTCATAGATTAAATACCTCCTAAATCAAACACCTTATTTTTCCTTTCTGTACAAAAATGTGCTAACAAACAAGTGTCTTCCCCTCTATATGAAAAAACCATAAAAATAGCTGCTGCGGTAGAAAATGGCCTGCGAGCGTAGTCCTCAACTTCCTGGATGCTTTGGTGATAATTGTCCTTTTTTTTTTTTTTAATATCCTCCAAACTGTAGATCCCACGGACTATTGTGAAAGTAGAAAAAAAGAAAAAAGAAAGAAGAAAATATACTTGTACTGTAGATATCAAAATAAATCTTGACTCTTTTTCTTTGCACCGTATGTTGAAGATGGTGAGTAAGGGACATGTCGACTACATTTAAATACAAACCAGTGATATGGCTTTTGTCATATATATGTGTGTGTGTGTGTGTGTGTGTGTGTGTGTGTGTGTGTGTGTGTGTGTGTAGCTCCACAGAGAATAAATAAATAATTCTTTTTAAATACACCAAAAAAAATGTAGTCAAAAAAACACATAAGATGACGCCTTCGTATCCTATACTGAAGGGCGGTGCTTCTTTTGTGGCGGGGGGGAGAAGGTGTCTTTAGCACCTTTTTTAATACTGTTTTAAGGAGTCCCGTTTCCTCTCGCTCATGTCGGAGGAGGGCCGTTAGTGTAACGCAGCATGGGGTAGAAGGAGCGGGCGAAGTTGTTGGACAGTGTGCAGCTGTAGTCTTCCTCAGATAGAGGCACCAGGCAGGCCAGGACCAGCAGCATGAGGAAGAGCAGGTGAAGGGGGAAGGCCGCTCGGAGAACCCGGGAGAAGAAAGGTCTGTGTGGGGAAGAGTCCCTCCTCTCCTCCCTGGAGGTGGAAAAAGACGGTGGTTGTTAGGCAACGCGGCTTTATTTGATGTCGTATAGAAATCAGGTTCCTCATTTATCAAAATCATTCAACATTCGTTTAGACATAAATCTACATTTGTTGCAACGATCCCTCAAATGTGGTTATGAAACATTTGTGACAAAGATATTTAACCCTCCTGGAAGGAAAGGAGGGAGGAAGGAAGGAAGGAAGGAAGGATGAAAAGAGGAACGTAGGAAGGAGGAAAGGAGGATAGGAGGGAGGAAGGAAGGAAGGAAAGGAGTAAGGAGGAAAAGAGGAAGGAATTTAGGAGGGAAGGAAAGGAGTAAGGACAAAAAGAGGAAGGAATTTAGGAGAGAAGGAAAGGAGTAAGGAGGAAAAGAGGAAGGAATTTAGGAGAGAAGGGAAGGAAGGAGGAAGGAAGAAAGGAAGGAAAGGAGGGAGCAAAGAAAAAGGGGAGGAGGGGAAGAAGGAAGGAAAAATTAAAGAAAGAGGAAGGAAGGAAGGAAGGAAGGAAGGAAAGAAGGAACAGTCAAAAGAGATGGAGGGAGGACAGGAGGGTTAATTGAGGTAGAATATTTTCCAGATAAACAATAAACCTGTTAATGGACTTAAAGTCAGAGTAGTTAAAGTCATGGCATGAAGTAAAGTGGTAACAAAAACCCCACTAACAACAGTAATAAAAATATTAAAAACAGAAAAATAGAAAGAACATTAAATATAAAGGCTGCATCATAAAATAATGATTTCCATTAAAATCATTAAAAGGGACATTACTGTGAATAAAGTATCAATCTATTTTTAAAGCTGTAAAACAAACATTAGTGATGTCTTTCTTTCCTTCCTTTCCTTCCTTCCTTTCCTTCCTCCCTCCCTCTTCCATCCTCCCTTCCTTCTATCCTCCCTCCTTTCCTTCCTTCCCTCCCTCCCTTCCTCCTTCTCCTTTCCTCCCTTCCTTCATTCCTTCCTTCCTTCCTTCCTCTCTCCTTCTTTCCTTCCTTCCTTCATTCTTTCTTTCCCTCCTTCCTTCCTTCCTCCCTACCTCCCTTCCGGTTTCCTCCCTTCCTTCTGCCCTGATGATGATGGTTGACTTTAAAGGAATAATTCCACATGTTGGTTTACTGTATGTGCTCTCAGGCCGAGTGTTAAATGTGTTAATATGAAGTTACAGCCAGGAAGTGATTAGTTTAGTTTAGTTTAGCATAAAACACTGACACACTCTGTCTGAATTTAATAAATACACACTAACCAACTACTATAAAGCAGGCGGGGAGTTCTGGTCCTCTGAAAAGAAGCCAACGCGGAAGTAACTTAGAGCTGCATTCTATCAAAAGGCCACCAGGGGGCAACCGTCTCTATACAAGTCAATGGAGAATTCACCAACTTCTCACTTGATTTCTAACCTCAGTAAACGTTTTCAAAATGTGTTTATGGTCTCAATCGCTAGTTTAAAGCCTTCTTCAATGCAGTATGATGTTCATTTGGGACATTTTGGCCTCCCTGATTTTATATTTGACGATAAAGCAGGGTATGCATTAGGGCGTGGCTACGTCCTGATTGACAGGTTGATTGACCAATGTCCTCGAGATCCAGCCCTCGCAACCAATCGCAGCCTCCCCGCTCTGCCGTTGGTCCCGCCCATACGTTCGTTCATCACTCCGCCTCATGCCCATATAAGTAGAATCCATGTTCTTTTTTTCCCAGAATGCACCTGAAATTTTCAAGATGGCGCTGCCTAGAATCGATACTATTGGCTTCTGAGCAGCAGTCCACAAACCAATGGGTGACGTCACGGATGTTACGTCCATTTCTTATATACAGTCTATGGTTTAAAGTCACTAATTAACACACATGATGTTTGTTTAATCCAGACACAAACAGAAATGTAGAAATATGTGGTTTTAGAGATAGTTAGGTCTCTTTAAATCCACTTTTTTAAAAACATTTCTAATAGTGTGCTGATTTAAATGTGTTAATTAATGAGCTTCAGAGGCGTTTGTAGTCCTGTTTTTGATCTTTGAACAGAGACGGACTTAAATTCCAGTCTTCATTCGTAACTTCAGACTTTTTTTTAAAGATTTGGCTGGCTTAAAAAAAAAATCCTTAAATA
The DNA here is from genome assembly GCA_021039105.1 of Scomber colias. Taxonomy (NCBI): domain Eukaryota; kingdom Metazoa; phylum Chordata; class Actinopteri; order Scombriformes; family Scombridae; genus Scomber; species Scomber colias. The sequence continues at coordinate 32,126 of JAJDFG010000854.1, forward strand.
TTAATTGAATAAATAAGTGAGAGAGAGAAAGACGCTCTTTTGCAGGAACGCCCTGATCTCATTCACACCTGCTGGAGGCTTTCCAGTACAATTAACCCTTAAACAGGCCTTACTAGTTATGTCATTTGCACCTAAAGGAAGGAAGGAAGGGAGGGAAGAAGGAAGGAAGGAAGGGAGGGAAGAAGGAAGGAAGAAGGAAGGAAAGGAGGGAAGAAGGAAGGAAGGGAGGGAAGAAGGAAGGAAAGGAGGGAGGAAAGGAGGGAAGAAGGAAGGAAAGGAGGGAGGAAGGAGGGAGGAAGGAAGGAAGGTAGGAAGGAAAGGAGGGAGGAAGGGAGGGAAGAAGGAAGGAAAGGAGGGAAGAAGGAAGGAAGGGAGGGAAGAAGGAAGGAAGGAAGGAAGGGAAGAAGGAAGGAAGGAAAGGAGGGAGGAAGAAGGGAAGGAAGGGAGGAAGAAGGAAGGGGAGGGAGGAGGAAGGGAGGGAGGAAGGGAGGGAGGGAGGGAGGGAGGGAGGGAGGAAGGAAGGAAGGACAGATGAAGGAAGGAAGAAAGGACAGAAGGAGGGAACATTTACCCTAACAGCTGAACTTAGATCTGAGGAAGGAAGGAAGGAAGGAAGGAAGGAAGGAAGGAAGGACAGAGGAAGGACCTGGAGGACAACAGGAAGGTTAAAGAGTCTGTATCTCCTGGTGCACGTTGTCTGTTTAAGGGTTAAAGTCTGATATTGGTCTTTATTTTTTCATAATTTGGGGGTGAACTACCAAGTACAAAAACAAACCAAGTAATAATATAAAAGTGAGTAAAACATCAAACATCAAACATACCTTCTAGCTGCTGGGTGTCTACGTGTAGCTGCCTGTAGACCAGCCTCCTCCTGAAGCCACAGTTAAAAGGTTAGTTAACAAACAACACCAAACAATTAAAGAGTTAAGATTTCTTCATGCAAAGTAAGTAAATATAATGTTAGCGTAGCTTCACAAAAAAACATCATTGGGTAAAATATTATAATAGTTAACCCTTAAATAGACCAGTCATTTGCACCTCAAGTAAGGAAGGAATGAAGGAAAGAAGGAAGGAAGGAAAGGACGGAAGAAGGAAGGAAAGGAGGAAGGAAGGGAAGCAAGGGAGGAAGAAGGAAGGAAAGGAAGGAGGGAGGAAGGAAGGAAGGTAGGAAGGAAAGGAGTGAAGAAGGAAGGAAAGGAGGGAGGAAGGGAAGGAAAGGAGTGAAGAAGGAAGGAAAGGAGGGAGGAAGGGAAGGAAGGGAGGAAGAAGGAAGGAAGGAAGGTAGGAAGGAAAGGAGGGAAGAAGGAAGGAAAGGAGTGAAGAAGGAAGGAAAGGAGGGAGGAAGGGAAGGAAGGAAGAAAGGAAGGAAGGACAAATGAAGGAAGGAAGAAAGGAAGGACAGATGAAGGAAGGAAGAAAGGACAGAAGGAGGGAACATTTATCCTAACAGCTGAACTTAGATCTGAGGAAGGAAGGAAGGAAGGAAGGAAGGAAGGAAGGAAGGAAGGACGGACAGATGAAGGAAGGAAGGAAGGACAGATGAAGGAAGGAAGGAAGGAAGGAAGGACGGACAGATGAAGGAAGGAAGGAAGGAAGGACAGATGAAGGAAGGAAGGAAGGAAGGAAGGACGGACAGATGAAGGAAGGAAGGAAGGACAGATGAAGAAAGGAAGGAAGGAAGGAAGGAAGGACAGATGAAGGAAGGACAGATGAATGAAGGAAGGAAGGAAGGAAGGACAGAGGAAGGACCTGGGAGGACAACAGGAAGGTTAAAGAGTCTGTATCTCCTGGTGCACGTTGTCTGTTTAAGGGTTAATAATAGCAAACACACACACTTTTAATTTGAGATGTAATGTCTGCATGCTTGATTGTTAATATGAAAGCATTTTAATATCATCATCATTCAGCTCTAAAGTCCAACTTACTGTACACTGATTAACATTAAACCAAGTCTGACAGTGTAGATTTGAGTCTTATGTCCCTAAATGGCCACCGTAGAGAAGATAACATGACATTTCCTTAAGTCACTCAGGCTAAATGGGTTTTTTTTAAGGTAGTATAAATCTTAAATTAGCATCCCAAAACAAGGTGATTGCACTGATTTCACACTGCAGACTTAAACTACATTAAGGCTCCGTCCCAATACTACCACTTCACCCTCGCACTTCACCCTTCCCCTTAATTTGCGCGTTCACGTGAAGGGGTAGGGTGTCCCAATTGTTTTAGAACTAAGTTGAAGTGTTGTTCGACCCTTCAAACAGTCCCTTCACACCGAGTCCGATCAGAAGCAGACTACGGTTGAAGGGAAAGATTACATTTCCCAGGATGCCTTGCGAACACCTTGGTAACCTTGGTAACCGACTATCAACAGTTTGAAGGAAGATGGCTGCCGAGAAAGAAGTCTTCTGTTGGTCACATTTCTTCTCCGTTGGTTGGTTAAACGGAGAAATATATTAACGCTAACATAACACCTGGAGTGGGCATTGTTCATGAATGAAATTTACTACCACTACTTTCGTTGATGCGTGTGACGTAGGTGAACTCGTTGGCTAATGATGACGCAATGACGCATCGAGTGCTGTCCCATTTCAATCCTTTAACACTTCTCACTCCGTTGTGAAGTGGCACTCGCCAGTAAAGGGCACTTCAATGAAGTTGAAGGGTGAAGGGAAGACTATTGGGACAGGGCCTAAGTCTGCAGTGTGAAATCACCTTGTTTTAGGATGCTAATGTAAGAAAAAGTCTAGTTATACTACCCTAAAAAAAAATACATTTAGCCTGAGTCACCAAAGGAAATGTCATGTTACCTTAAACTAAAAAGGGTTATCTTCTCTACGGTGGCCATTTGGGGACATAAAACTCATTAGGCTTAAATCTACACTGTCAGACTTGGTTTAATGTTAATAGTGAAGATCATTACAAATTGTGAAATAAATCATAATTAATTATCTTTTTCCCTCCACTCTCCCATCCTCCTATCCTGTTAATCATCCCGCTGACAGTTTCTCTTTGTGTCTGACTGACAGAAACACTGAGTTTGTACCTTTTTCATTAGCAGAGGAGAGCTGAGCGTTCCCAGACCGATGCTGTCCATCTCTGAGCTGCTGTAGCATGTTTCCTGAGACACGGACAGAAAGACACAAGTTCAGATAACGCAGAACTAACCAAAGTTAACAAGCTCAGAGTTCATTAAGTACTGACGCTGAAGGTCTCTGCTAATGACCGGCGATGGTATCCCATTTATTTATGATTCTGGCATATTTACAGATATGTTTATTAATATGCACTCTCCCTCACAACTAAATAAAATAAAGCAGGTTGTGATGTTATAACTGAACCCTCATGCTCAACTAAACCTAAATAAACTGGAGGTAGAAGTCAAACTCGTCCTACCAGTCTTCCCTGCAGCGCGTGCAGGTTGGACGCCGCCTGTCTCAGCAGCAGATGCAGTTTGTTGCCGATGACGTGAACCTTCTCCTTCGCCTCCACGCTGTCCTCTCTGGCGGCTTCCAGGAGCAGCTGGGAGGAAATCTCCTGCAGTGAGGAGACTCCTCGCTGACGGCCACGCAGCTCCTCCTGCAGAGCCTGCAGCAAGGGGGCGACAGAGAGCACCGCAGGGATTTAAAGATATTAAACAGCTTCATTAACATCATTTATAACTGCCTTATTTCCTGTCTTTTTTTCATTCCTTCCTGCCTTCCATCCATCTTTTCTTCCTTCCATCTTTCGTTTCTGTCTTCTTTTCCTCCATCTGTCCTTCTTTACTTCCATATTTCCGTCCTGTCCTCTTTTCCTACTTCCTTCCATCTTTCGTGCCTGTCTTCTTTTCCTTCTTTTCTTCCTGTCTTCTGTTGCTTCCTTCCGTATTTTCTTCCATCTGTCTTTCCTTCCTTCCTTCAATATTTTCGTCCTGTCCTCTTTTCCTCCTTCCTTCCTTCCTCCCTTCCTTCCTTTTCTTCTCTTTTTTCCATCCACCTGTCTTTCTTCCTTCCTCCCTTCTTTAATGATCCAGCCCACATCTGATCAAATTGGCCCTTAAATGAAAAAGAGTTTGACCTCTGATCTAAAGTATTAAACGCTCATGGTCTCCTCACCGTCAGCATGTCTCTTTGCTCCAGCAGTGTGGAGCGTGAAGTCGACAGGTCGTTGACTTTTACAGCTCTGATTTTATTCTCGGCCTGAGCAAGCCACAACAGCAGAGAGTGCAGCGTCTCGTGAAACTCCTGAGGAAGAAAAAAAATGGAGGTGTCAAAGGTCATACTACATTTAAAGAATTAAAGGATAAGTGTGTTAAAAAACAGGAATGATTACAGCTAGCAAATTAATTAATATGTGCCTCTGACAGATCTGTAAAATTGGAATGGATGGAAGGGAGGAAAGGAGGGAGGAAGGAGGGAGAGAGGGAGGAAGGAAGGAAAGGAGGGAGGGAGGGAGCAAGGAAGGAAGGAAGGAGGGAAGGAAAGAATGAAGGGAGGAACGAAGGCAGGAAAGAAGGAGAGAGGAAGGAAGGGCAGAAGGAAGGGAGGAAAGGAGAAGGAGGGAAGGGAGGAAGGAGGGAAAGAAAGAATGAAGGAAGGAATGAAGGAAGGAAGGAAAGAAGGAGAGAGGAAGGAAGGAATGAAGGAAGGGAGGAAAGGAGAAGGAGGAAGGAATGAAGGAAGGGAGGAAAGGAGAAGGAAGGGAGGAAGGGAGGATGGAAGAGGGAGGGAGGAAAGAAGGAAGGAAAGGAAGGGAAGAATGAAGGGAGGAACGAAGGAAGGAAGGAAGGAAAAAAGGAGGGCGGGAGGAAGGAAGGAAAGGAAGGAAGGAAGGAGGGAGGGAGGAAGAACAGAAGGAACAGTCAAAACAGACAGGAAGGTTAAGTGACAGTATCTCTACTCATGCTCATGTAGCTCATGGTTAGCTCATTAGCTAGCTCATGGTTAGCTCATTAGCTAGCTCATGGTTAGCTCGTACCTGACACTGCATGAGAGCAGAGTGTAATCTTCTCTCCCAGCTCTGCAGCCCTCCGCAGGCCTGCGTCCAGCTGTGATTGGCCGAGCTCAGAGCGTCGTGCAGCTCCCGTAGCTCGGCGCTGTCGCCTCGCAGGAAGTGACGGCTGCTCAGGTTGACGGAGATCATCAGACACTTGTAGCTGTTGAAGGTTTTCTGCATCTCCTGAAGAAAAAAGAAAAAGAAGGGAGAGATTAGATACAACTAAGAAGCACCTAGAACAGGGGTGTCATTAAAAAGATGGAGGGAAGGAAGGAAATAAGAAGGGAAGGAAGGAAAGACAGACAAAAGGAAAGAGGGAAGAAAGGTAGGAAGGACAGACAGAAGGGAGGAAGGACAGATGGAAGAAATGGAGGGAGGGAGGAAGGAAGGAAGGAAGGAAGGAAGGAAGGAAGGAAGGAAGAAAGGGAGGAAGGACAGATGGAAGGAAGGAAGGAAGGAAGAAAGGGAGGAAGGACAGATGGAAGGAAGAAAAGAACGAAGAAAGGAAAAAAGGAAGGTAGGAAGGAAGGACAGATGGAAGAAAGGAAGGAAGGAAGGAAAAGAACACAGAAAGGAAAGTGGGCCAGATTGCACCCCCCTTCCTTTCTTTCCTTTCTTCCTCCCTTCCTCCTCCGTCTTTCTTTCTTTCCTCCCCCCCTTCTTTCCTCCATCCTTCCTTTCCTATCTCCCTTCCTTCTTTTCTTTCCTGCCTTTCTTCCTCCTTCCTTCCTTCCTCCCTCCTTTCCCTCCTTCTTACTTCCTCCCTGCCTCCCTCCTTTCCTTCCTTCCTCCCTTCCTCCCTCCTTTCCTTCCTTCTTCCCTCCTTTCTTCCTCCCTCTCTTCCTTCCCTCCTTTCCTTCCTTCTTCCTCCCTTCCATCCTTGACTTGAGGAATAAAGTGTCTCTGGTGTCGTTACCTTCAGTTTCCTGATGTTGACCTCGATGTCTCGGACGCTGGTGGACGGTGCGATTCGCTGCAGCCTCTCCAGCTCCGGCAGCATCCTGCCCAGCCAGGAAGTGACATCACAGAGGTCGGAGTTGAGCTTCTGCCACTGCTCCAGGTCCTGTTTAATGTCCGTCTCACTGCTGAACTTCTGTACTTGTAGCAGCTCCCAGCGCTCGATCACACCTGAACACAAAGAGTCGCAGTGAGGAAACGCTCTTAACCTTCCTGTCGTCTGTCTCACTGTTCCTTCTTTCCTCCCTTTCTTCCTTCTTTCTGTCCTACCTTCCTTCCTTCTTTTCCTTCCACCCTCCCTCCTTTCCTTCCCTCCTTCCTTCTGTCCTTACTTTCCTCCTCCCTCCTTCTGTCCTTCCTTCCTTTCCCTTCTCTTCTTCCTTCCTTCTTTCCTCCCTTTCTTCTTTCCTTCTGTCCTACCGTCCTTCCTTCCTTCTTTCCTCCCTTTTTTCCTTCCCTCTGTCCTTCCTCCCTCCCTCCTTCCTTCTTTCCTTCCCTCTGTCCTTCCTCCCTCCCTCCTTTTTTTCCTTTCTTCCTTCCTTCCTCCCTCCTTTCCTTCCTTCTTTCCTCCGTCCTCCTTTCCATCTTTCCTTCTTTCCTTCCCTCCTTCCTTCCTCCCTCCATTCCTTCCTTCTTCCTCCCTTCCTTCCTTGACTCGAGGACAACAGGAGGGTTAGTAGATTTTTAAGCAAAGATGCCACAGATTTAATGATTCCAGCTTCTTAAATATGAGAATGTGTTGCTTTTCTTGGTCTTATATAATAGTTAATTGAATTTTTTTTTTTTTTTGATGATGTCTCCTCCTACTTTAGGACATTGTTATAGATATTTTTCACTCTTGAGATGTTTTACAGACAAAGGAATCGAGGAAAATAATAGTTTCTGAAAACAATCATTAGCTGCAGCTCTCTTTTATAATTATCAGCTGGTGGGGTTTAAAAATACAACCATCTCATCCACCTTGAATAAAACCAGAAAACATCTTTGTAAAAGCAGAAGGTCAAAGAAAACTAAAGAGTCACTTTAAATTCATCAGTCTGTTTCTACCTGTGCTGGTCTGTTTGTCGGCCGTGCTGCTGGTCAGACCCGTTTCCTCCAGCTCCCCTTCATCGTTCAGGATCAGCTTGACTCGCTTCACACTGTTGATGCTGCCGCTGCACTCCGACATCAGCTTCACCTGAACACACACACACACACACAACGTTCATCTCAAACATCATTTTACATCTACAGTGAAGCAATTCTCTATCAGACATGAGTTTATATATCAGTTAACCCTTTATAGAGCACTCATTTAAATAATCTGAGCCTTATTGTTATTGGGGGATATTACATGACTTTTTTCAAAGATTTTCATTTATATGTTGCAAATCAAGGCCAATGATGTTGCCGTATGTGGTTCCTCACCAGTCCAGGGTAAAACATTTCCCATATATAAAAAACCCACATGGTTCTACAACCTCAAAGAAAGGCATGGAGAGGCTATGGATGTTTACCGAAGTTACCAGATATAGTAATTCAGGTTAAGAGCTAAACATCATTATTTTTAGACCTGACATTGTACATAAACGTGTGTGTGTGTGTGTGTGTGTGTGTGTGTGTGTGTGCGTGTGTGCTTACATATCCCTGCTGGCCTCTTCTCATTTCTCGGGGAACTCGTTTCCTCTCTGGAGAGCCGGGTTGGTGCCAGTTGGGCGGATCGGTCACTGATTTCACTGAGGACCAAGAGAAGAAAAAAGTTGAACTAGAGTCATGAAATATTAAGAAAGAAATAGAAAGGATGGGCACAATTAGAATAACAGCAATGGGGGGAACTAAACCACAGAGACAGATAAAGTGGTTCATCCACATGCAAAAGACTAAAAACATCTGTGAATAACATGCAAAAATAGCATGGGAATGACACAAATGGACTGAAGATCATGCAAGTTCATGTTCCATTTCATCTTCATAATCAAAAAAAACTCTTATAAAAGGATAAAGGATAAAAGGATAATGCATTGATGTTGGTTCAGAGCCAAATCTGCAACTTAAAAATACACATGAGGCAAAGAAAAGAAAAATAATAGATGGGTAACAGAGCAGAGGGTTGGAGGAGGAGGAGGAGGAGGAGGAGGGGATGCGGTTGCTAGGAGACGGGATGTGGGTTCCGTTAACACACACACACACACACACAGTGAGGCAGTGGCATGCAGCAGGCAGAGCGCCTACCGGAGGCTGCTGTCACTGCCCCGACAGTCGCTTTAACAAACGACTCTGAACTCTCTGTGACCTTCACATCTGTAGGAGAAGAGCGGATGGGGCGGAGCTTATCACGAGCATCGGAGAAGGAACGTTAACAGAGCAGAAGAGCACTGGGAGATTTTATGAGCGGTCCAAATATCTAAATTGTTCATTCCTTTCCATTTTCCAAACTTTATGATTGATTTTCTTTATCTTTTGGCAACAAGAAAAAGCAATTTTCTCATGAATAATTGGTTTGCATATTTCCTACAAACTCAATTTTAATGTTTGAGGTGCTGCTTAATTGTTGTGTTCACACTGTCATTGTTTGAGTGTGTTTTATTGAACTTTCCACCTTCGGACTTTATTGTAAAACTGTCTGTATTCATCATTTCATTTTCACTACAGTTTGTAAAGCAACTTGCAAAGACCTGAGATAAAGGAAATGTCAGTCACAGTCAGTAAAGTCATTTTCTTGTTTTTTTGATAATACAGTTTTGAGTTTTTTTTTTCTTTTTTTTTAGTAAATGCACTTTGAAGCAGGAAAATTTCTTGTTCATACAATATCTGAACTTGCGATTCCAAAATCAGCTTTTCAACAGACAAGAATACATTTATGGACATCTCAGTGTGTTTGAATGAGCTCCAATAAGAGTTTAAAAAGCAGAAAATAAAGTTGACAAATTATTCTTCATATATTTCTGCATGTATGTATAGAAATAAATATAATAAACCAGCTGTGGGTGAAGCGAAAAGTCTAAAAACGTTCTCAATAAAAAGTGAGAATTTATAGTTTAACCCTCCTGTTGTCCTCGAGTCAAGGAAGGAAGGAAGGAGGAAAGGAGGGAGGAAAGGAAGGAAAGGAGGAAGGAAGGAGGGAAAGAGAGAAGGAGCGAGGGAGGAAGGACAGACTGAAGGAAGGAAGGAAGGAAGGAAGGAAGGGGGGAAGGAAGGAAGGAGGGATGGAAGGGAAGAAGGAATGAAGGAAGGAAGGAGGGAAAGAGAGAAGAAGCGAGGGAGGAAGGACAGACGAAAGGAAGGAAGGAAGGAAGGAAGGAAGGAAGGAAGGGAGGAGGGAAGGAGGAAAGGAGGAAAGGAAAGAAGTAAGAACGGAGGAAAGAAGGAAGGAAGGTAGGACGGAGGGAGAAAAAAGGGATGAGGGAGGGAGGGAGAAAGGAAAAGAGGAAGGGAGAAAGGAAAAGAGGAAGGGAGGAAGGAAGGAAGGAAAGAAGGAGAGAGGGAGGAAGGAAGGACAGAAGGAAGGAAGGAAGCAAGGGAGGAGGGAGGGAGTATAGAAGGGAGGGAGGGAGGAAGGAAGGAAGGAAAGAAGGAAGAATGTTGGAAAGAAGGAAGGCAGGAAGGAAGGAAGGAAGGTAGGACAGAGGGAGGAAAAAAAGGAATGAGGGAGGGAGAAAGGAAAAGAGGAAGGGAAGGAAAGAAGGAGGGAGGGAGGAAGGAAGGACAGAAGGAAGGAAGAAAGGAAGGGAGGAGGGAGAAAGGAAAGGCGGGGTCAATTTGACCCGTGAGGACGACAGGAAGGTTAAATGATGAGAAACAAACTCGTGCAGATGTTACCTGACAGAGCGCTGAAGAACGTCGCGTCCTCGTCATCCTCGTGCGATGAAGATCCTCCCACGTCGACGGTGTGATCCCACTCCAGCGGGATCGAGTCCACGCTGACGGGGGTCTCCCTCCCCGACCGCTCCAGAGGCGGAGCCAGGAGGTGACACATGACCTGCCGTCCGGCCGAGACGCCGCCCGCCGCTGGAACCTCTTCCTCTTCCTCCTCTTCCTCTTTCTTACTCGTCTCCCTCCAGGAGGAAGTGTTGGTGAGATCAGGTGAGTCCTCCAGGTCCGTGTCGCGGTCGGACAGATCTCGCTCCTCCTCCAGAACCTGCAGGGTGAAGAAGAAGAAGGTCAAGAAATTATAAATCCTTTCATTTAAAGCAGGGTTGTCAAACATGTGGCCCGTGGGCCAGAACTGGACCGCCAAGGGGTCCAATCCGACCCACTTTCCTTCCTTCCTGTCTGTCTTTTTTACGTCTTTCTTTTTTTCCTTCCTTCGTGTCTTGTTTTCCTTCCTTCCTTCCATCTTTCGCTCCTGTCTTCTTTTCCTTCTTTCCTTCCATCTGTCCTTCCTTACTTCCTTCCTTCCATATTTCCATCCTGTCTTCTTTTCCTACTTCCTTCCTTCCTTCCTTCCTGTCTTTTTTCCTTCCTTCCTTCCATCTTTCGCTCCTGTCTTCCTTCCTTCCGTCTTTCCTTCCTTCCTTCCATCTTTCCTTCCTGTCTTCTTTTCCTTCTTTCCTTCCATCTGTCCTTCCTTACTTCCATATTTCCATCCTGTCTTCTGTTCCTCCTTCCTTCCTTCCTTCCTTCCTTCCTACCTTCCCTCCTTCATTCCTTTCTTCTTCTTTCCTTCCATCTGTCCTTCCTTACTTCCTTCCTTCCATATTTCTGTTCTGTCTCCTTTTCCTACTTCCTTCCTTCCTTCCGGTCTTTTTTCCTTCCTTTCATCTTTCCTTACTTCCTTCCATCTTTCGTTCCTGTCTTGTTTCCTTCTTTCCTTCCATCTGTCCTTCCTTCTTTCCTTCCTTCCTTCCTCCCTGATTTCTACATGACGTCACATTCATCATAAGTGGAGGAAACTCTGGGATCTAAAGCTCTGACTCCTGCAGTCTGTTTCTAAATAATAATAAAGGACCTTCGTGATCCGACTCACCGGCCGTCTGTTGACGAGGCGATGGTGGAAGCGAGCCACTCTGCCGAACACTTCCTGGCAGTAAGAGTGGAGCTCCTCCAGCTCGTCCTCGATCAGCACGGCGTCTAGAGGGGCGCTCTTCTGGATCAGGTTCTCCCCGAACACGATGAGGGCGTCGATCTTGTTGGTGTTGAGTGTGATCTCCTGCTGGAAGCCCTGCGGACGGTGGGAAACACATAATTTAGTCATGTAGGTCAGAGGTGTCAAACTCATTTTCATTCAAGGGCCACATACAGACCAATTTAATCTCATTGGGGCCGGAGCATTAAAGAGAAGGAAGGAAGGAAGGAAGGAAGGAAGGAAGGAAGGAAAGAAGGAAGGAAGGAAAGAAAGACGGAAAGAAGGAAGGAAGGAAGGAAGGATGGAAGGAAGGAAAGAAAGACAGAAGAAAGGGAGGAAGGAAGGAAGGAAGGAAGGATGGAAGGAAAGAAAGACAGAAGAAAGGGAGGAAGGAAGGAAGGAAGGAAGGAAGGATGGAAGGAAAGAAAGACGGAAGAAAGGGAGGAAGGAAGGAAGGATGGAAGGGAGGAAGGAAGAACAGAAGTAAGAAAGGTATGAAGGACAGATGGAAAGAAGGAACGAAGAAAAGGAAAAGGGGAAGGTAGGGAGGAAGGACAGAAAGAAGAAAGGAAGGAAGGACCGATGGAAGGACAGAAGGAAGAAAGGAAGGAAGGACCGATGGAAGGACAGAAGGACAGAAGGAAGAAAGGAAGGAAGGACCGATGGAAGGACAGAAGGAAGGTACGAATGAACGTACGAAGAAAGGAAAAGGGGAAGGTAGAGAGGAAGGACAGAAGGAAGGAATAAAGGACAGAAGGAAGGAAAGTGGGCCGGATTGCACCCCTAGATGGGCCGGTTCTGGCCCGCGGGCCGCATGTTTGACACCCCTGATGTAGGTGATCCAGATCTCAGTTTATTCTTAAAGAAAGCTGTAAAAGTCCTTATTGGAGGTTGATTTCTGCTCTACTGAAGATAAACAGACTTACATTCAGCTGCCTCATCTTGTCTTCGATGTCGCTCTCAGAGAAGTGCTCCACGTTGGTGAGCTGGAGGTCCATCTCCGTCAGCCAGACCAGGATCCCTTCACGAGTTCCCTCAAAGTCTTCTCTCTGAGAGGTAAAGTGCTGCAGAGGAACAGAGCAGAAGATGAAGGAGGTTAGGATTTAACTCGGCCTCATTTCAGAGAATATAATGATACCTTATTGATTCTTTCCTTTATTTAGCTTATTAAGATGAGACAGAGCAGGACTGAGTTACCATATACTGACAAATCTTAGCTTCCTGAAGCTGCACGGACAACGACAGAGAAGCTAACTAATGTGAATTTGAAGTTTTTCTATGATTAACCTGAGAGGCAAAAACTATCCTATAAGTCTTCAAAGAGCTCTGAAGCCAATTTAGGTGAAGTTAAGCACTTCCAGTCGTTATGCTATGGCTACTCCGTGACGTAGAGGAGTACCTGTGTAACCATGGTTCCTCCCCTACTATATAAGACAGAGAGTCCGCCCTCCTCAGTGGTTTACCTGCCTAGTGGCAAATTCTTGTTACTACATCTAACACTACTACTACTACAGTCTACAGTTAGCCGCCGAGCTAGTCGCCGAGCTAGCAGCTAAGTTAGCTGCTGAGTTAGCCACCGAGCTAGCAGCAGTGTTAGCCGCCGAGCTAGCAGCAGAAAGCTCTCAGACCTAGCGTCCATGTTTCTGGTAGAGGTGGTGACTTTGATTGACAGGTGACACTTGGTAGGGGGCGGGGCTTCAGCATTTGGGAGCAGAGAAAAGGGCTGATTTTTACACAACTTTGAAGCCTAATTTCATATATTTGGCAGGGTGGTTAACAACACACTTTTCTGTGGTATGTCAAACTCAGAACACATATTTATTCTTACTTTACACAGACTTTAATGTTGGCTAATTGGCTGCTTACATTTCTAACAGCAGAACTTCAAAATCAAAATGCTATCAGGTAATAAAATCTCAGCTCCATGTTTTAAATCCATCTCTCCTCTGTGTGTATTAACTCCTGTGCCTGGATGTTTCCACACATACTATTAAGCTCTGTTGACCCTGGCCCGCTGCGTATTACCGTGATGTGACTATAGCTTTCAGGGTCCGAGCCCTCGAAGGTCAACCGCCGGCTGACTCCTGTGATTACATGCAATCTTTCTAAAGCAACATAAACATGGTCCATCTGCCGCCAACGTGACGCCTCGTGCCTCGTCACCGTCTGAGAGGTGACCTAAATCCTGACGGCTTAGAGCGGAGCGGAGAGGAGAGCGGAGAGCGGAGAGCGGAGGAAACACTGCAGAGATCAGCGAGGGAAGGTTTGATACGCTGATGATGATGTTTCCTTTCTGATTTCTGTCTCAAACATTTATTATTATTTATTATTAGTATTATTATTATTAGTAGTAGTAGTAGTAGTATTCTATAAATTTTATCTCCCTTTTGATATTATATGTCTGTTTCTTTTGTCTTTTAATCTCTTTTTTTTAAACCTAGTTTCAGTCCAGCTTTTTATTAAACTTCATCTTTTATTTTTTTACTTTTCTTTCGTCTTTTAATCTATTTGTGCTCTTATTCTCTTTAATAATTTTCTCTTATTTTATTTATTTAATTAATTATTTTATCTATTTAATTATGTTTTACTTATTTTATTATAATATTATTATAATATTAAAAAACATGTACTATCTCTTGCATGTATTAGTTCCAATTTTTGTCTTTTAATTTATTTATTTTTTATTCCTTTTTTCTTTATGTTGTCACTTGTTCTGTTTTATTATCAGCTTGTTAATCAACTAACTATAAAGCACTTTAAACTACACTAGCTTTTATAAAAAAAAAGTTTAATTGATTAATTGATTCATATTAAAAACAGAAAATCACTCTCACCTCCCTCTGAGTTCACATCTCAATTTTTTGCTAATATTTCTGGAAGCTTCCTAATTTCCGTTCTTCCTTCTTTCCTTCCTTCCTTCCTTCCGTCTGTCCTTCCTCCCTCCCTCTTTCTCTCTTTCCTTCCCTCCTTCCTTCCGTCTGTCCTTCCTCCCTTCCCTCCTTCCTCCCTTTCTTTCCTTCTTCCTCCCCTCCTTCCTTCTTCCCTCCCTTCCTTCCCTTCCTTCCTCCTTTCCCTCCTTCCTCCCTCCCTCCCTTCCATCCTCCCTCTCTTCCTTTCCTTTCTCCTTCCTCCCTTCCTTCCGTCCTTCCTTCCTCCTCCCTCTCTTCCTTTCCTTCCTCCTTCCAGAACCGGCCCGCCAAGAGGTTCAATTCGGCCCAGTTTCCTTCTTCCTCTTTTCTTTCCTTCCGTCTGTCCTTCCTACCTTTCTTCCTCCCTTCCTCTCTGTCTTTTTTTCCTTCCTTCCTTCCTTCCTTCCTTCCTTCCTTCTGGTCTTCTTTTCCTTCCTTCCTTCCTTCCATCTATCTTCCCTTCCATCTGTCTTCTCTTCCCTCCCTTCCTTCCTTCCTTCCTCCCTGTCTTCTTTCTCTTCCTTCTTTCCTTCCTTCCTATATTCTCTTCCTTCTGGTCTTCTTTTCCTTCCTTCCTTCCTTCCTTCCATCTATCTTCCCTTCCATCTGTCTTCTCTTCCCTCCCTTCCTCCCTTCCTTCCCTCCTTCCTCCCTTCCTCCCTGTCTTCTTTCTCTTCCTTCTTTCCTTCCTTCCTATATTCTCTTCCTTCTCATCCCTCTTTTCCTTCCTTCCGTCCTTCCCTCCATCTTTTTAATGATCCGGCCCACATGAGATCAAATTGTTCTGTATGTGGCCCTTGAATGAAAATGAGTTTGACATTCCTGGTGTAAATAAGAGGGGTCTCACCTTGAGTCTGCGTAGTACAGCAGCTACTCTCCTCTGCAGACTGTCCCAGCGCTGGTTCCCTTCGTGCACCATCACTTTGAGTTTGCTGGCGGCGTCGGTGCGATTCTCTCGAGCCAGGCGGCGATACTGTTTATTAACGAGCTCCAGCTGAGTCAGACGCTCGTGAACCTGCCGCTGGAACGCCTGGGAGGAGAAACGTGGACAATGAATCCTCTTTAAATGAACATTAATCCTGGAAATGACTTTTTAATAGTGGTTTTTATCCTATTAAAAGTAAAAAAAATGTTAACATGCTGTATATTATGTTATCACTTATTGTTTAATTAATATTTAGCTGCCTGAGCCATCATCATAAAGACACATTTATTCTTTTATCTTTATACTATATATTTTTTTAACATGCATCTTTATTTAACTTTGTGTCCACTCACGTTGCTTTGTGTAACTGCTGTTCTTATTTTATCAATGAGTATGGTTGAGTCTATCTACCTATCTATCTATCTACCTACCTACCTACCTACCTACCTATCTATCTATGTATCCATCTATCTATCTATCTATGTATCCATCTATCTATCTATCTATGTATCCATCTATCTATCTATCTATGTATCCATCTATCTATCTATCTATGTATCTATCTATCTATCTATCTATCTATCTATCTATCTATCTATCTACCTACCCATCTACCTACCCATCTATCTATCTCTATCTCTCTATCTCTCTCTATCTATCTATCTACCTACCTACCTACCTACCTACCTATCTATCTATGTATCCATCTACCTACCTACCTACCTATCTATCTATCTATCTATCTATCTATCTATCTATCTACCTACCTTCCTACCCATCTACCTACCTACCTACCTACCTACCTACCTATCTATCTATCAATCTATCTATCTATCTATCTATCTACCTACCTACTTACTTACCTACCCATCTATCCATCTACCTACCCATCTATCTATCTCTATCTCTCTATCTCTCTCTATCTATCTATCTATCTATCTACCTATCCATCTATCCATCTACCTACCTACCTACCTACCTACCTACCTACCTACCTATCTACCCATCTACCCATCTACCTACCTACCTACCTACCTACCTACCTACCTATCTATCTATCTATCTATCTATCTATCTACCTATCCATCTATCCATCTACCTACCTACCTACCTATCTACCCATCTACCCATCTACCTACCTACCTATCTACCTACCTACCTACCTACCTATCTACCTACCTACCTACCTACCTACCTACCTACCTATCTATCTATCTATCTATCTACCTATCTACCCATCTACCTACCTACCTATCTACCTACCTACCTACCTATCTACCTATCTACCTATCTATCTACCTACCTACCTACCTACCTACCTATCTATCTATCTATCTATCTATCTATCTATCTATCTATCTATCTATCCATCTACCTACCTACCTACCTACCTACCTACCTACCTACCTATCTATCTACCTACCTACCTACCTACCTACCTACCTACCTACCTACCTATCTATCTATCTACCTATCTACCTACCTACCTACCTACCTACCTACCTATCTATCTATCTACCTACCTATCTACCTACCTACCTATCTACCTACCTACCTACCTACCTACCTACCTATCTACCTACCTACCTACCTACCTACCTACCTATCTATCTATCTACCTACCTATCTACCTACCTACCTATCTACCTACCTACCTACCTACCTACCTACCTACCTACCTATCTACCTACCTATCTATCTATCTACCTACCTACCTATCTACCTACCTATCTATCTATCTATCTATCTATCTATCTATCTATCTATCTATCTATCTATCTATCTACCTACCTACCTACCTACCTACCTATCTATGCTCTTTCTCTACCTAACATTTCTGCAGTAATATCAACATACAGTATAACAGACACTTTGAAACTGACAGCATGCCTCCGCTACCAGCTGCTCAGAGGATTAATAACCTTTTCCAGTCCGTTCTCTAACGATTACACTCCCACAGCTCCACACGTGATTGACAGTCAGCACATATATAAATATAGTGGGTCACTAGTCCTTCACGGGATGAAGCGTGTTGACTGAGCAACACTGCATACATGTTGCCGTGGAGATAAGGGGCAAAACTCAGCAGAGTCAGAGATTACCAGACGCTAATCTGTGTTGTTTCTAATCCAGACTGACACATCAAAGGTTACCTTAGCAACGGGACACCAGAACCTGAAACTGCATTCAGACTGAAACATATTATAAATAAAATGAGTGTTTGACAACCAAAGTATGTTTTTATAGCTGTTTTTTTAACTTTCTGGCTAAATAAACTGATTATTTTGCAGCAGCTGGTTCCAGATGTTGAACATTTCCAAAAATTAAGAGAATCAGGAAACATATCTAAAACTTTAAAACCTATATTGAGATCTACTATATGTACAAATTATAATGTTTTTATGCCATAGTGAATTAACTGTAATGAGATATAAAAAATGAGACCTTCCCCAACTTTCATGGTTGCCATAACAACCTGTGTGAAGGACTTGGGTGAATTTTAGGCATTAAAATCCAAAGAACGTGACGTAATGGTGAAACTGCTAAAAAAAAAAACTAAATAAACTGAACTATAATATACAATAAACTATCTCTGTGTAAAATAATCTACAATTATATAAATGTAAATATATGCACTATATATACATTTTTATAATATATTTTGATATTGTGGTTTTAGCTGCAGTTCACTTAACGGCCACCGGTGTCAGTAATGAGACACTGATTCTTACATATTGTGCTTTTAATCTCTCTGACATAATTTGATAGGAAACAAATTAAAAAGACTTAGATTGACAACAACTAGGAGGAATTACTATGTCTGCTGGTTAAAAACAACACTTTTAACATGTTGTCTTTCATGCTTTAGTTCTCTCCGTTCAGCTTCTGCTTACCTCAAACTTCTTGAGCTCCTCTTTGGCGCTGGTGTAGAGGACGTCGGCCGAGTCCGGCTGGGCTGCAGTGAGCTCAGCTGTCTTTAGCCAGTCTTCAAAGCGAGAGTAGTCGTCCCTGAATTTACACCAGAGACGCCAAGTCTCCTCGATCCTGGAGACAACACGAGGATAGTCAAGGAAACAGGACAAAAATATGAATTCAAATGTATTACAGCTTATTTAATTGAGTCGTCTTCCCCTTAAAAACAGTTGTGAGTCTTCAAGTTCACTTCATAAATGGAAGTGAAGTTTCAAAATACACAGTTCAGAGTTTTATGCCAACAACAAACAGCACCAGTAAACTATAGAATACAGTTTATTGCAGGAGGAGTCAATGAAACCTGATTCATTTACATATATGGCTCAGTGATAAATAAGGGTTGGCAACATGAGCAATTCAAAAATATCTTTAAAAAATAGTTTCAAAAGCAGCATCAGTAAGAAAAGTAAAGTGAGACTGAATGCTCCTGAAAATGTCAAATGGTGTAACCACAAAAGAATGATAAATATTAAATATTTGATCCACCTACAGTGGATTTAAGTGGATTTATACTAATAATGTAAATGTTTCCTGATCTCCATGGTTACCCAGATTAAATGTAATATTTAGAACAATAGTATTCCATTAGCTTTATTTAATATAAAAGTTATAATGTAAGATCATGCCAAACTAGTTGATATGGTGTTTTATTGACTATATACTGTTTTTAAGCAAGTTGAATTGTTTGGTATAAAGTTTTTATGGTTACACCACTTAGACATTTTTACCATAATCCTCTAATATATTCTCTCTAAATGGATTAAAAGCAGAAATTTGATGCTGAGTCCACAAAAAAAACACATTTTAACCTTTTAAATTTAAACTAAACCACATGGACACTAACAAACGTCATTGTACTTTCATTGCACATCCTGCTCACCTCATCCTCCTCTCCATGGACATGGCACAGATGTTCCTCCAGCGTCGGTCCAGGCTGCGAGTCGTCTGCTGGATCGAGTCGTTCTCTGAGTCGCTGCCGCAGGCGTCGGCATCGTGGAGCAGAACGTCACACAGCGTCAACACCGATGCAACGCTCTCCGTGTGCTGCTCGATGTCTCGCTGCAGATCCTGAAATTCAAACACAGAGACAGAGACGCGTTGACTGATCATGTAAAAGTTAAAAAGGTTTGTGTTAAGGTAAAGGTTTGGGGTTTTTTGGAAAGAGCACGTTTCACCCTCCTGTTGTCCTCGAGTCAAGGAAGGTAGGGAGGAAGAAAGAAGGAAAGGAAGGAGGGAGGAAGGAAGGGATGAAAGGAAAGGAGGAAGGGAGGGAGGAAGGAGGGATGGAAGGAAGGAAAGGAGGGAGGGAGGGCGGAGGAAAGAAGGAAGGAAGGTAGGAGGGAGGGAGGGAGGACGGAGGAAAGAAGGAAGGAAGGTAGGAGGGAGGGAGGGAAGGAGAAAGGAAAAGAGGAAGGGAGGAAGAGAGGAAGAAGGAAGGAAAGGAGGGAGAAAGGAAGAGAGGGAAGGAAAGAAGGAAGGAAGGGAGGAAAGGAAAGGAGGAAGGGAGGGCGGAGGAAAGAAAGAAGGAAGGAAGGAAAGGAGGGAGGAAGGAAGGAGGGAAGGAGGGGAGGAAGGAAAGAAAGAAGGACAGAGGAAAAAAGGGAGGGGGAAGGAAGGAAGGACAGAAGGAAGGACAGAAGGAAGGAAGGAACAGTCAAAACAGACGGGGTCAATTTGACCCGGGAGGACGACAGGAAGGTTAAATGATGGTTGAACACATATTTCTTATATCTAAGCTGCTAAATGTAATTATTTTTAGTTCAAGTTCAACCACTTCTCACAGTTTTCTTCAGCAGCTCAGTGACCTTTAGTGACCTTGATAAGAAACTTCGGTCCAACAGAGACAGAAAGTTTGATCAGTGTGATTCAGAGTCGATCATTTTAACCCTTAAACAGACAACGTGCACCGGGAGATACAGACTCTTTAACCTTCCTGTTGTCCTCCCGGGTCCTTCCTTCCTTCCTTCCTCTGTCCTTCCTTCCTACCTTCCTTCCTTCCTTCCTCTGTCCTTCCTTCCTTCCTTCCTTCCTTCCTTCCTTCCTTCCCTTTCCTTCCTTCCTTCCTTCCTTCCTCAGATCTAAGTTCAGCTGTTAGGGTAAATGTTCCCTCCTTCTGTCCTTTCTTCCTTCCTTCATCTGTCCTTCCTTCCTTCCTTCCCTCCTTTCCTTCCTTCTCCTCCCTTCCTCCCTTCCTCTTCCTTCCTTCTTCCGTCCTTCCTTCCTTCCTTCCTCCTCCTCCTTCCTTCCTTCCTTCTCCCTTCCTTTCCTTCCTTCTTCGGTCCTTTCCTTCCTACCTTCCTTCCTTCCTCCCTCCTTCCTTTCCTTCCTTCTTCCTCCCTTCCTTCCCTTCCTCCCTCCTTTCCTTCCTTCTTCCCTCCTTTCCTTCCTTCTTCCTCCCTTGCTTCCCTTCTTCCCTCCTTTCCTTCCTTCCTTCTTTCCTTCATTCCTTCCTTACTTGAGGTGCAAAATGACATAACTAGTAAGGTCAGTTTAAGGGTTAATTGGTGGGATTACTCCTTTATTCCAACACTTCAACACTTCAACACCTGATTGTGAATATTTTTGTGTTGCTTCCTCACCGAAGCCTGACAGACACATTTTTGTCGGCTCTCGTTTGTCCAAAAGAAAGTTACCACTCTCCGGGTTGCCGTGGTAACCGGTGAAAGCTTAAAGAGCCCATCCACACGGGAGTCATTTCAGCCGTCCCTCATCTGCTAATGGAGAGACTTTTCTTCCTCCTTTTTTTCTGAGGAACAGGATAAAGTCTCTTCCTCTTTCAGCCATCTCTTTCTCACTCTCACCAATTTACTCGTGTTTTCTTCCTCCTTCTTTTCTACCTGTCCGTCAACTGTCTCTATCTCTCTCTCTCTCTCCTCAGACATCGCCCTGTCCAAAATCAGACAGGTAAATCAAGTCTAATTTGTTTTTTTGGGGGGTGATTTCTGAAGTGTTTTTTTTTCCTTCTGTCATTCCCCTTGATCTCAGAAGTTTGTTATCAGTGCCTCAACCTCCTTTACATCTTATAAAATGAATGTATTTGCACTCTGTCCACAAAATCCATCATAAAACTACAACTACAAAATCCAAAAATCCCCACTACTTATACATATAGCATTTATTTCAAAATTGCAAGTCCTTTTAAAAACATACAAGCACATAAAGACTGACTCTGCCTGTTCCTCACAGTGTGTTGCTGTGTTGATGGAGAGCTGAATTATTGCAAAAATGTGAATATTCTTACATAATTCAGTACCTGTAGTTTAATAAATGGTGGGATCACTTATACCAAAATCAACAGGTGAGATTAATTGTAGGGAAAGGTGTTTTTTTTTGTGTTTCTCCTTTCACAGAAAACAGTGTAGGCAGTTCAGAGTGAGAGGGAAAAGTTCCTAATGTACAATAATTACCCTTTCTAATGGTTAAATCTAAACTCTGATGTTTCCTTTTAAAACTAAAGGGCCTGATTTACTACAGATTGTGTGTTCAGTTAGTGTGAGTTTTGCAGGTGATCTACTAAGAATAACTGTGCAAATAACAACAGATGCAACAGGGGCGCATTAACATCACTGGAGGCCTCTACAGAACATTATGCTGCTTTAAGCTGAGCTGGTTACCATGACGATAGTTCACACATCACATTGTGGTTTTTAATAATTAGTCAGTAAACTCAGCATCGACTGACGCAGGCTGGAAACTCTGCACTTTTATTTTTTACAGTTAAAACATTTCACCGTGTGTTTCAGCTTCTGTTAAACTAACGGAACTGCAGTGGCTTCCTGTCTAAGCTTTTCAAAATAAAACCTTTGTTATTGAGCGCTATCTCATTATTATTATTAAAAATCGTTTCCGCTCGATTTTATTAGTTTTGAGATCGTTTGGCCCCTAAATCATAATCACAATCAAATTTCAACCTTAGTCTACAGCCATGCTAGCTGCTCTGTGAAGATATACACTCACGGAGCACTTTATTAGGTACACCTGTGCAATCTAATGTAATCCAACACAGCAGCTCTGCCAGTGTCCTGCAGGTAGAGCTCTATCATACACTAGTGGTGGAGCAGTGGTGGCCTAGAGGTTAAAGTGAACTTCAATCTGTCCATTTTTATTTATATAGCACCAAATCACAACAAAAGTCACCTCAAGACACACAGAGCAGGTCTAGACTGTACTCTGTGTTTTTATTTAAATAGACCCCAACTCAGTCTTTGAGCAAGAAAAATAGAGGCGTCCTGAATAAATAAACATAAATAAAAAATGTTGATAAAGAGAGAATAGAGAGGCCTACTGTACCTAAAAGCAAATCCCATTCATTCAATCCTCTTCCACCTCTCCATCAAACCCGGGTGTTCCCTGCCTTTAGTTAAGTGGTGGTACAGCAGAGTACAAATGGACTGAACGGGCTGAAGTCCATTTCGGGGTACGTGAGCACACTGGACCCTCCCGCCACCCCCCCCCCGCCCTTCCCCCGCCCCAAGCCCTGGCTCTCAGTGCATTTACCAACTCTCAGCCCAGCGTGGCAGCTTCTTCCCTTCACAAACACCTCTCTGCTGCCAGCTTGCTGAGATTGTACTTTATGGCAGGCATTACTCTACTCTTGTGTTATTATGCTGCGGACGGACGGCTACAGGGTGGCCGTAACACAAAGGGTTTAAAAGCAGCTAAGGTACTTCCTTCCCTTAAAATTACCTCAAAATGGCCTGTGGTGTCTCGCCTCATTGTGTAAAAAGTTGTGCTTATTTTCAAATAGAGCTGTTTTTCTTCCCCCTAAAATGAATTTGAAAGTTTTCTTTTACTGATTTGACTATTTTTCCCCCTAGTGGAGAAACACAGGACTCACCTTTCACCTTTAGCTCCTGAGCTCTCCTCTTTTTTTCTGTTTTTAAATACAACAATATGAGACTCAGATGTTTTTGCTTTGGAGGAGATCAGAAAAGATGCTGCACTGTTGTTGCTCTATTAAATTGACATTGAGCCAGAATCTGACAATGAACTCATTTAAACTGTTTCTACAAAGTCTTTAACACTTTAACACTTCTCTTTGTGCTTTCTTTCTTCTCAAGTGACCAAAATCCTACTAAAAAAAAAAAATCGGATTGGAAAGAAAACAAAAATCTAATCGGATTGGGTCAATTAAAATGTGGCATACTGTAATACTCTGTCAGGTGCACACAGAGCAGAAATGAAAGCTGAAACACTGTGATTGAATACAGGAATAATATGCAGTCCGTCAGTGCAGCGAGCGGAGCCAACACAAAAAACCATGAACCATGTCTCAGCTTTAACTCACCACAATATGACTACAGCTTCCACTGTGTCCAATCACATAAGGCACATATATATATAAAAAGGAACACTATATTTTTCTATTATCTAACAATCATTACAACAAAAGATAAAACGATTGCCACTGTATTAATAATGTTAATACAGAGAGATTATTATATGCAAGACGATCATTTCTATATCTATATAATGTGAGTTATGTGCTTGCAAAGAGCTCAGTAATGAGGTAAAGCTATAGTATAATGACAGCTTTTATCTAAGAGCCATCACTGTGTCATGAACTATACTGATAATCATTTTATTACAATCTAACTTAATGTGCAATACTATAGCAGTAGTACTGTATATGTATACTATAGCTGCTTTTAAATGTTTATTTATATATTTATTCATATCGTCAGCCTCATAGCATAATTGCCTAAGTCATTTTTTGGCCAAATTGTGATATCTGCCTAACTGCTGCATCATCCTGTATGTCTGCCTATGTCCTTGGCCAATCACAACACTTATTATAAGCCAAAAACACTAACTGCCTAAGTCATCTCTTTGACTTAGGCAGTTATGATTCAAACAAAATGGCAGAAAGAATGAGCAGTTCCTGTTTAATGGTGAAACATCAAAATTCCTCACATCACCACGAAGCAACCGAATCCCTAATCAGAAAGTTTTTGATAACATTTCATCTCCAATGTCTCAAGATGTTTCTGAGTGAATTTGAAGTCGGTCGGATTAAATCCCTAGGACAAGTTCGTTAAAGTCCGAGGTGTGGAAAACGCCAAAATCGCGCATATTTTTCAAAATGGCCGACTTCCTGTTGGATATATATATATCCATCTTTTGATCATTTACTGATGTACTGATCATTCAATAAGAGAGAGAGGAGAGTTGTATGTTTGCTATTAGACTCCTGAACAATACAACACACTGAATACTGCACGGACTCACTTTATAAGTTAACTTAAAATCTTATTTTATTCTAACCTATGATTGTTGTGTGTATCTTTTAGTCATGTGTTATTGTTGTGTGTAAGGGAGAGCAGAAAAGTAAGTGGGTTCCTTTTTTACTCTGCATATGACATTAAACAGACTCTTAAAATAAATCTACTGAATCAGACATATTTGAGATATTACAACCAATGTGACTGGTGGACTTGATTTTAATCATTTAAATGTTAAACTGAATGAAGCTGAAGTACTTAACCTTTCCATTTACTAGATGTTTGACTCATTTCAAGCTTCCTGGACCTTTACGCCTGCTCAAACGTCTCATTAGAATAAAACTCTCTCTCTCTCTTTCTTCCTGTCTTCTCTCACCTGCTGCTCGGCCAGTTTCCTCTGAATCTCGTCGCTGTGGCAGACGTTGTAGACCACCGGCTTGGCCAGCTCCGCCTCGATGCGAGACAGCCACGTTCGCAGGTTGCTCATGTTCTTATCGAGCTGCTGAACGGTCACCAGCGTCTCCTTCAGCTTCCTCACCCTGCACACAGGAACACAGGTACATGGAGTTTGTGTTATGCTACTTTCCTCTGGTCTTTCACATTCCCACTTTGAGGAAATTATTTTAACCCTCCTCTTGTCCTCAACTCAAGGAAGGAAGTTAGGAAGGGAGCAAGAAGGAAGGAGAGGAAGAAGGAAGGAAAGGAGGGAGGAAGGAAGAAGGAATGAAAAGAGGGAGAGAGGGAGGCAGGGAGCGAGGGAGGGAGGGAGGGAGGAAGAAGGAAGGAAAGGAGGGAGGAAGGAAGTTAGGAGGGAGGGAAGGAAGGAAAGAGAGAAGGAGGGAGGGAGGAAGGTAGGAAGGAAAGGAAGGAAGGATGGATGGAAAGGACAGAAGGAAGGGAGGAAGGAAGGGAGGAAAGAAGGAACTCTTTTCTCCCTCCCTCTCTCCCTCCCTCCCTCCTATCTTCCTTCCTTCCTTATTTCCTCCATCCTTCCTTCCTTTCCTTCTCCCTTACTTCTTCCTCCCTTCCTCTTTTCTCCTCCCTCCCTCCCGCCCTCCCTCCTTTCATTCCTTCTTCCTCTTACCTTCCTTCTACCTCCCTTCCTTCCTTAACTCGAGGACAACATGAGGGTTAAAAAGAAGCAACAATACAAATAAAATATAAAAATAAAGACAATATAAAAGTTTTAAACAGTTTTAATAACTTTTGGATGACAGCACAGATAAATAAGATATATACAGACAAAACCTGTTAGTGGATTCATTGATTTTAGTCTTTTCATGGACTTATAACAATATTTCCAGACTTCTATATATCCATTATATTATTATACAGCTACTGAACTTGCATATAAACACTTGAACTACTACTCCATCCTCATTCCTACATCATCTTATTTTGATAAAGCAGCTGATGAAGTCTGAATCTGAATCTCAAACTTTTAACACTTTTAATTGTCTTTCTGTACTGTATTGATGTGTCTCAATATTAACTGTGCTGCATTCAAATGATACCTAAGGCGAGGTTAATGATATAAGATACTGTCTGTTATTGTCATGGCAATGCTAAAAGTGCAGATTTCAGTATGCAAATGAACCGTTTCCAAGGTGATTGCATACCTTGGAATTAAAGTTTCAGCTTCTCTCTGTTCAAACACATCAGATCTGCTAAAAAGTCTCATATGAGAAGGAAAACATATCTGCATTGGGACACTTTGAGATGCAGCGTGAACACAACTTCACTTCACAGCTCAGAAACATCAAGCATGGCCGTCCACAGTGAGAGTCACACCCGTAACCCCCCCCCTCCCCCCCCTCCCCCGCCCCCCTCCTCCCCTTTATTAGCACCATGCACAGTTCAGCTCTGCGCCACAGATTTAGCGTTGCGGCAGGTTTGTCACAGACTCTGAGAAGTGGCGCTTGTCATTCTCACGTGTGACACAACAGGAGCCATTATAGCCGAGCTGCAGGCTGACCTACATCTGACTGGGAGCTGAGTGCAGACTGGGAGAGAGAACGCATTCCAGTTCAGCTCTCAGGTCACTGACCTACATCGCTTCATTCTCCTGCACAAACCAGCACAATGCAGAGAGGGGCTAAGAGCATTCCTCTGAAGGACCTAAATCTGTATGTATGTTTGGATGGATGGGTGCTTCATATGTAGGTCTGACCCCTTGTATGCAGAGTTCAGACTGTCTGACTATGTTAGCTGTCTGTCTGTCATTGCCCTTAAATACAGTAAATATATGTGTTATGTGTTTTCTGATTCAATCCAGTTAGTTTTCTTGAAATCCTTTTCAGCTGCTACAGTATGAAGGACAAGTTATCATGCCATACACTAATACAAAAAGGCTTCATGATTGAGATAAGAGGTTGCTTTCTGTGTGATATCACTGTCTGCAGCAGCAACAACCTCACAAGCCTCAACTGTGCTTCAACTTGAATGTTAAAGTCAGCATACTAACGATGGCTGGTGGCAGTTTATTCATCACATGCAGCTAAAACTAAAGCAGTACAGTATAATGTTGAGCATGCTGTTAGTGTTTTAGAAGCATGTTAAACTTCATGGTCATTTTAGAGGCTGTAGTTAGCAGTGCTGTTTCATTTATTCTAACAGATGTTTCTATATTTGATCTACCTCTTTGACATCAAGGAGAGAAAAAACACCGCTCAGTATATAACCAAATAAAGCTTTCAAAATAACTACTATTATTACATTCTGGTCAAGGAAATTTCTCAATGCTACAGAAGACCTAATATTGGCCAATGAAGTATCTATTGCAGCTAAATCACATATCTCGAAGATGTCGACTTTCCAAACTGAAAAAAGCACTTGTGTTTAAGCTGAGTGACACAAAAATGCTTGAAATAATAAATCATAAAAACTACATACTACATGAATAGTAACGGGACGCTCTGTGCATTCAGCTGCCCGTCCTGACTACAGCAGTAGAGTGTGGATGAGAGTGATGATATATATTTTCTATCTTTATGCTGAGTTTGATCTTACTCTGTCTGCCCCCACTGAATTCAGAATACATTGAATCCATCCTCATCCATATTTATTCACTGTTGGAGCACGAGTTAACTGTTGCTGTGCCAGGAAGACAGCTGAATGATGCAACGCTGACACCAAAGCAGCAACAAACAGCTGTTTCATTCCACCACAGATGAAAGCTGCAGTTAGTTTCACCTTCATGACCAAAACGTCACATCAAAAAACACGAAATCTAAACATCACAGCGTTTCTTTTTATGCTGATGCTGCAATAAGAGAGATGATGGAGGAGGGTTGGTGGGTGTGTCTGGGCTATTTCTGGCTCCTGATGTATCTGCATGCATGTGTTTGTGTTTGTGTTTGTGTGTGTGTGTGTGTGTGTGTGTGTGTGTGTGTGTACAGGTGTGAGGCTCAAGGTTGCATGCATGTTAAGCGAGGACATGCCGGTGGATGGAGGGGCGGAGAGCAACATCAGTGACATCATTCATGCCATGCTGCAGAAATCACACACACGAATATTTAAAAAGGCTCACTGCATTCAAACACACACATACAAAAAACCCCATCACACACACACACACACACACACACACACACACACACACACACACACACACACACACACACACCTGCTGTCCAAGCTGCCAGCCTGCAGAAATACCGACACACACACACACACGAGCCGACTGGAGCTGAATTGAATTAGCTCTGAATGACTTGGCGTGCGTCTGCCTGCACCGACAAAAACCTGGCCCATCCCCCTTCCCTCCAGCTCCCCCGTCTCTCCTCCTTCTCCTCCTCTTTCTTTTTCTTTCTCTTTATCAAAACAAAACACCCGATCTGTTGACCCTTTCACCCGTCTGCCTCCTCAGCCCCACGCTGACCGGGGGTCCGCTGGGGTGCGATGAGGGGCTCGGGATTTGGCCGAGAGGTACTTACAGGCTGGTGAGGAGGCTACTCCATGGCGATGGCTCATCTGCTAGCAAGCGCTGCCCCCCCCCCCCTTCCATCCCTCCCTCTTTTGCAGTCTCTATATCCCCTCCTCCTCCTTCTTCTCTCCATCCTCTCTCCTCCTCCTCCTCCAAACAGCTGGATTCAGTAACAGGTTCACTTGAGGATACACAACGTAAACTGTTCTCCTGCACCATAAAATAATGACTGTGTCTGTTTTCTATAAGATTGATTAATGAGTGATGGTGAATTTATGAATGTGAATTAGTGTAGAGCAGTGGTGTCAAACATGCGGCCCGTGGGCCAGAACCCGGCCCGCCGAGGGGTGCAGTCCGGCCCACTTTCCTTCCTGTGTTCTTTTCCTTCCTTCCATCTGTCCTTCCTTCCTCCCTCCCTTACTTTTTTCCTTTCTTTGTTCCTTCCTTCCTTCCTTCCTTCCTTCCATCTGTCCTTCCTTCCATCTATCCTTCCTCCCTTTCTTCCTTCTGTCCTTCCTTCCATCTATCCTTCCTCCCTTTCTTCCTTCCCTCCTTCTTTTTGTCTGTCTTTCCTTCCTTTCTTCCTTCCTTCCTTCCTTCCATCTTTTTAAGGATCTGGCCCACATGAGATCAAACTGGTCTGTATGTGGCCCTTGAATGAAAATGAGTTTGACACCTCTGGTGTAGAGACTAATTATAAGTTAGAATATGAACAGTATGTAAAGGGTAAAGCTGAAAAAAAAAAAAAAAAATCTGAACAACTGAATAAAAGTGGAGCATCATTTTTACGACCCAACAGGGCAAACAAGCAGGAACACAATAACAGAAGCCCGTTAAAGTAAGTCCAGGTCTTTAGCAGATTACACATGCAGCTGTCCATCGCTGTCACTGGATACGAGCTCGGACATTACGGCTGACGGGGCCGAGACAGACAGACCCAGCGGGGAACCTCAGCCTAAAAAAAACCTCCATCTGTCTATTCTTTCTATTTTAAAAAGAGAAAGCACCCAACGGGGGGTCAGAGCATTAAAAACAAGCAATATATTACAGGTCTGAATAATGAAGACTGGTAAAAGTTACAACAGGTGGAGGAGAAGAAAGAATGATGAGAACATACACAGAAATGGTAAAAAAAAATAAAAATAAAGGCTCGAAGAAAGGAAGCAGAGAGTTAAATCAGACATGGGGCGGGGGGGGGGGGGGCATTGACAGCTTCATTTATCGGTTTAAGAAATGGCTTTTTGGTCTTTGAATGTTCACCTTGGCTTCTTACAGCTGGTGCACAAAACGGAGAGGTCTATAAAATGTTGGGAAATTGTGGAAAAAGGCCTGTTTATAATTTCTCAGAGCCAAAAGTGACCTTCATATGTGTGATGGAAATGAACTGTGATGGAAGTTTTCATCTTTGTTGGGTCAGGGTCCTTCATGATGGTAATAACCGTGTCATACATCAAGAGGTCCAGCCGGTGTGTCCTTGTATTGGTGTGTATTTTAAAGGATGAGTCTGTGTGTGTGTGGGAGATGATGGGGAATTATTATCTTGTGAAGTGTAAAAAATCACTATGAATGCTGAATATGATCCAGTTGCTTCCTGGAACCAAACAAATGCTTTCATGTTAATAAATGGCAACCTGACCACAGAGTTTTATTCTTATACATAAATATATAACTGTCTTGTGTTTATACGATGAATTCATGTTCTCTTAAATTTACTATCAAAGCTTCACAGAATTTGCAAATGTTGGTCATTGTGCTTTAAAAATGACTAAAATCATGATACTTGATTATGATAATAATTCATTTTCTGGTGATTAACTGATCATTGAAGCTCTAATCTTCCCCTCAAAATAGACAGGTGCAACTTATACACAGGTTTTTAAAGGTAAATCATTAATTACACAACATTAAAAAATAGTCTAGAAAGATTGCCAACCATCGCCAACCAAAACACTCAAATCTCTAGCTTATGTTCATATGCTATAAAACACTTTCTGAACCCATTAAACAATAACTCAACTTCACCGCCACACACACACACACACACACACACACACACACACACACACACACACACACACACACACACACACACACACACACACACACAAACAAACAATCCCACAGACCACTTATTGTTCTAAAAACCTCCTTGTTCAAACTTCACAAATCACTATGGCAACCAAACCGGCCACAACAGCACAAAAAAAACCCAGAGCATCATTACCACGACGACCAAATCTACGACCACCTCAGAGGAGAGCTGAATGGACTTCACACTTTATTTATATGTCAGCTTTTAAATGCAACACGACATGAGACTAAATAAAGAGTCAAAGCTCGACTTCAAATTAACAACTTAGAGACAAAACCGCTTGATGTGACCATAAAGGAAGTACATTTGTACCAGGTGTGAGGAGACGGAGACGAGAGGAGAGCGGAGAGAGGAGAGAGGAGAGAGGAGAGAGGAGAGCGGGGGAGAGGAGAGAGGAGAGAGGAGAGAGGAGAGCGGGGGAGATTGTGTTTTTTTTTAAAAGACAAACATCTGCCTCGCGTGCATCTTATTCAGACAATGGAGGAGAGAGAGGACGGCGGCCCCCGAAGCTGAGGGCCCGCTGGCACAAAGGCTCGTGTCAGCAGACAGCAGCTGCTGGGCCGGGTGACGGAGCACCCGGTTTGTTTTGGGGGACAAAGGCGAGCAGGGCGGCAGTGTCAACGCATCTAATCCCTCCGCAAGTCAAACCTCAGCAGTCATCTGGCGTAACTTAGTGAGGCGAGATGCAGACAAAAGGGCAGAGAGATGCTCGATGCTCGCAGTCATCACCCACTCTGATTCAGCTCCTCTTCAACTATCCAAACATGTGACACAGTGCTGCAGGACCGCAGGATGAAGGGCCAGCACATATGAGCACTGACTCACTTCACCTCTGTGGACTTCTTCTCTTCACGAAACTAAATTCAAATTCAAGGCTTTTTAACCCCTTGCATGCTGTTCATTTGTTACATTTGAGATCTGTAAAAACACTATATACACATTTCTATTAGCTGGACTTCCCTCATATGACTCACAGTATAGAAACATGGGAATAATACATTTTTATATATGAAAAATGTACAAATTTGGCCTGTGTGTATTTAAAAAATTCAAAAATCAGCATCAAACATGTTCTTAATCTAAATTATTAATGACTGATGGGGAATTTATGAATGTGAAATGGTGCAGAGACTAATTATGATTCAGAATACGAACAGTATGTAAAGGGTTAAAACCTTTTTAATAACAGAATACTAACTCAGTTATTATATTGCATCATATTACTAAATGAATGCAATCCAATAACCAACAGAAAATAAAATCATAAGCTTCTTAGCTACTGTAGCTACTGCAGGTCTGATGGTGCAGATTGAAACTCAACAGAAACAGGACTGAACATCTTCCTGCAGCACAATCCACTTTTAGTTAGCAGCTGTAAAAGTCTTCTGAGAGGTAACAATCACATGCATAAGAAAAAGTTAGAACTCATGTTACAGTCTTTAGCAAGTAAAGATATTCAAGACTTTTGTGAGGCCTTCGTGCAGAAACTGAATCGATACTTAAAGTTGTTTTTTTTCAAAGACCTGCAGATACCACCACGTTGTTTTGCAAATTGTAAAAGGAAGTGATACTCGCTCTGACTCTTCCCTCAGCACTTGTGTTTTTGGTTGAACGACCCGCAACTTTAATGTTTGATTGACTCTCTGATTGAGTAGAATGACTAAAAGTAAAGTGAATATTGGTCTTACATTCATCAAGTGGATTGGAAAATGACTCCAAATTAATGCAAATGTGCAAATAAGCACCATATTAACTTTATAAGCTGGTAGTATATCAAAGTTGTGTCTACTTGGTTTTGGACCTGAACTCTTCCTGGAAAACAATAACGACTTTAAGTAATGTATTTTCTTTTTTTTTAGCAATCATCTAATGGCTCTTCTGCTTTGTCATCAACTTCTAGCTAATTGTTAATCTACTTTTTGTGTGTAATTGTGCAGAGACAAACCAATTAAAAAGGCTTATACACATTTACCATGAATCTGACTAGAAGAAAAACAAAGTGCAGGTGTAATCAGCACCTTAATTCTCATCCGCTTCTTGCAGCGAGTGTTATCTTATCAATGGCTCACAGAGCTGGAGGAGGGGTGAGGGGAGCGGGGGGAGTGTCCTGTGGCAGTGTGCGTGCCTGTGTGGATTAAACTGCGGGGAGGTTAAGGTTAAGTGAGGCCCGGGGCAATGATCTACAGAGCTACTTTTAGCCCCGTCTCTACTTTTTACCCACCAACTGATTACTCTCAGTGCTGGAAGCTATGAGTCTGTCTCTTAGAAGTGAATATATATGAGCATCATTACTGATATCAGTCACCATAACAGACAATGAGATAATACAACACAAGTTAATGCATCCAATTTCCTTCTGTAACTCAACCCTGATTTCCTCTAATGGTTTTGAGATGTGAATAACACAGGACACACATGATAATAGTGAAATGTTTCCCCCGATCATGTTAAGCAGCTTGTGAAGTACGGACAGACTCCCCACGTTTATCTACTTAGTGGGTTTTCACCCCCCTTTTCATCCTGAGCCTCAAATCCCACAGTGGGTTTTCACTCTTGTTCATCATCTTAATTGCTCGAATGTGACACATATTCATAGTTTCCCTTATCTGAACCAAGGGTTTTAAGAAAGGATGGAGGTTATTGTACAGTATGCTGTATAGTAAAGCTCACTGAGGGAAATTTGGGATATTAGAATAAAACTCATTGTCAGCCTACATCAGTGTTGGACCTCATCCCTGCAGCCAGGTTCAAATATCAGGCAGATTAAAGCATATAGATTCACATATTGGTGTAATGTTCAGCTTTCCACATGCACATAAAGTCCATTACCTTCTATACAGTCACCTACAGTTTTTATATACACTGTGCACTGAATTAGAGCAGTGGTTAAAGTTGTAATTAACAGTGAGATGCTCCTTTTGTATTGATAAAGCTCTGACTCTGAGTGTAAAGAAAGTTTTACACTGAACATTTTTACAGTTTTGTAGATGCATTTTAATAAAAGTCACTCTGCAATTTCCTGTGACAACTTCATAATAAAAGCCACCCTGTTTTTCCAGCTGAATGCTTTTAATGTGAAGTACCGGCAGTAGGAAGTGTTGTATTTGTATCAGCGGTAACTGTGATGCTGACGTGATAAAATGACCATTGCAGAGAAAATGCTCATAATAAAAAGAAAATTATGAAAATCTTCAGGTTTAAAACTTCAAACTGTTATTAAATATGAACTTTTAAGTGTCCTGATATACACTTTTATCTTCTGTGGTTGCAGTATAATAAAAAATGAAATCAAAGTGCCACAATTGCACATTCCATCACAGCCACGAGGCTCGTGCCTCAGCAGCAGCTCATTAACAGGCTTAGCCTTGTTATGCTGGTCAGTCTCTGGGGGGGGGGGGGGTGAGGGGAGAGGATGGGGGGGGGCAGCTGAAGGGAAGGGAGGGGAGGGCAGATCCACTATTGTGTGTCACACTAGCTCTCCACTGCTGCTGCCCCTCTTCTATTGTTAAAGACGGAGGGTACGTCTCTGTAACGGCCTGTCAGTCATAATACAAACCCGGATGATCACATGACTGGATCTCTGTAGTCTCCATGTTTACTTTTTACCCCGACTGGAGATCATATCAACTGTTTACTACAAAGTCTTTTCTACTTCAGGCCTTGGCACAATGTTCATCCTTCCTTTTCTACTTCATGTTAACGAGGCGAATGTTTCAAATATGAATTAAACAGGCAACATTAGCACACAACTCATTATTTCTATGGGCTGTTTGGTAGGTGAGTAAACTGATTACAATGAGGAAAGTGGCACATAGTTACTGGCGTTCTTTCATACTGATCAGATTCAAGTTTATACTCCAGGTTTCTGCTGGTTGGTGGCTAAAAACATCATCCTGCATGTTGAGTCACTGAGTAGTTTTTCAGTTTGCTCCACTGTACACATCATATTTCTTTATTATTCTGTAACCTTGTATAAGCTGGTGACCCATAAAAGTAAGTAGTAAGTAAGTCTAGTTTCAAGAATAAGTCCCTGAAGTGAGCAAAGAACAGCGGAAATAAAAGCAGAAGGTCTGACGATGGCTGCTCTTAACATTACATTTCTCTAAGTTGTTGAAGTAGATACAGGCTTTGAATTTTCTACATCTCAGTCCACAGTATAATAGAAAACATTAAGATCATTTAAGGAGATGGAAAGCATAATTTAACTCATAAGTAATACTAAGATTTTTTAAGATACTCTCAAAATTGTACAGAGTTTGGTTTGTAGTTAGGATTACAAAATGGTTGGGTACTATGTGTTAAAAGGACTATATGTCTCACACAGTTATTCCTATACAGATGTAAACCTGCTCAAATTAAAGCTGAGACTCTGAAACTAAACACTGGATACTTTATTAAAGTGCTGGAGGACAGAGCCTGGAATAAAAAGGTGTAGCAGTCCTAATATTTACCATACTGACTGTAACCCAGTAACATCTAAATATGTAAAAAGTGTGTTTATTTAGTTAATATAATGCTAATATGTCTCCTTTGCTGAGGAGACACACGGAGCAGCCGTGGTCTCTAAACAGCTACCATAAGCTACCATATGGCAGATTTAAGCCAGTCATTCTCATGGAGGATAAGTCACCTCCATCCCCCACCCACACCAGTTTAACCCATCTGGCTCCAGGAAAACATTCCCCTGCATTTCAAATCCACTCTGGAGCTAGTGCTGGAGCCAGTGCTCAGTTGCTGCTAATCGAAGCACCTCTTATGAACATGTTGCTTTTCCACCGGCAAGAAGCCACGCGATTACGTCACTGTATAACGTAGCCAGCACACGCCTTTAAAGCACTTCCATGATTCACCAGTGAGAGGCAGCAACATGGCGCAAGGCATCTAGCCTACCGGAAACGAAGAATCTTTAACCCTCTGTAAATGCCACGCTAGTCAGCTAATGAACGTTAACCCCGCTAGTCTGCTAATAAATGTTAGCCCCGCCCCCAGTCCGTTGATGTTATCGTTCTTGCTTTAGACCAGGCGGGGAGTTCTGGTCCTCTGAAATGAGGCCAATGCGGAAGTAACTTAGAACTGCATTCTATCAAAAGGCCACCAGGGGGCGATCGTCTCTATACAAGTCAATGGAGAATTCACCAACTTCTCACTTGATTTCTAACCTCAGTAAACGTTTTCAAAATGTGTTTATGGTCTCAATCGCTAGTTTAAAGCCTTCTTCAATGCAGTATGATGTTCATTTGGGACATTTTGCAACCATAGCAACCTCTCCACTTCACCGTTGGCTCCGCCCATACTTCCGCCCATGACTCCGCCTCATGCCCATATACACTACCGTTCAAAAAGTTTGGGGTCACCCAAACAATTTTGTGTTTTCCATGAAAAGTCACACTTATTCACCACCATACGTTGTGAAATGAATAGAAAATAGAGTCAAGACATTGACAAGGTTAGAAATAATGATTTGTGTTTGAAATAAGATTTTTTTTACATCAAACTTTGCTTTCGTCAAAGAATCCTCCATTTGCAGCAATTACAGCATTGCAGACCTTTGGCATTCTAGCTGTTAATTTGTTGAGGTAATCTGGAGAAATTGCACCCCACGCTTCCAGAAGCAGCTCCCACAAGTTGGATTGGTTGGATGGGCACTTCTTGCGTACCATACGGTCAAGCTGCTCCCACAACAGCTCAATGGGGTTCAGATCTGGTGACTGCGCTGGCCACTCCATTACCGATAGAATACCAGCTGCCTGCTTCTGCTCTAAATAGTTCTTGCACAATTTGGAGGTGTGTTTGGGGTCATTGTCCTGTTGTAGGATGAAATTGGCTCCAATCAAGTGCTGTCCACTGGGTATGGCATGGTGTTGCAAAATGGAGTGATAGCCTACCTTATTCAGAATCCCTTTTACCCTGTACAAATCTCCCACCTTACCAGCACCAAAGCAACCCCAGACCATCACATTACCTCCACCATGCTTAACAGATGGCGTCAGGCATTCTTCCAGCATCTTTTCATTTGTTCTGCGTCTCACAAACGTTCTTCTTTGTGATCCAAACACCTCAAACTTGGATTCATCCGTCCACAACACTTTTTTCCAGTCTTCCTCTGTCCAATGTCTGTGTTCTTTTGCCCATCTTAATCTTTTTCTTTTATTGGCCAGTCTCAGATATGGCTTTTTCTTTGCCACTCTGCCCTGAAGCCCAGAATCCCGCAGCCGCCTCTTCACTGTAGATGTTGACACTGGTGTTTTGCGGGTACTATTTAATGAAGATGCCAGTTGGGGACCTGTGAAGCGTCTGTTTCTCAAACTAGAGACTCTAATGTACTTATCTTCTTGCTAAGTTGTGCAAAGCGGCCTCCCACTTCTTTTTCTACTCTGGTTAGAGCCTGTTTGTGCTGTCCTCTGAAGGGAGTAGTACACACCGTTGTAGGAAATCTTCAATTTCTTAGCAATTTCTCGCATGGAATAGCCTTCATTTCTAAGAACAAGAATAGACTGTCGAGTTTCAGATGAAAGTTCTCTTTTTCTGGCCATTTTGAGCGTTTAATTGACCCCACAAATGTGATGCTCCAGAAACTCAATCTGCTCAAAGGAAGGTCAGTTTTGTAGCTTCTGTAACGAGCTAAACTGTTTTTAGATGTGTGAACATGATTGCACAAGGGTTTTCTAATCATCAATTAGCCTTCTGAGCCAATGAGCAAACACATTGTACCATTAGAACACTGGAGTGATAGTTGCTGGAAATGGGCCTCTATACACCTATGTAGATATTGCACCAAAAACCAGACATGTGCAGCTAGAATAGTCATTTACCACATTAGCAATGTATAGAGTGTATTTCTTTAAAGTTAAGACTAGTTTAAAGTTATCTTCATTGAAAAGTACAGTGCTTTTCCTTCAAAAATAAGGACATTTCAATGTGACCCCAAACTTTTGAACGGTAGTGTAAGTAGAATATGTGTTTTTATTTTTCCGAGCATGCACCTGAAATTTTCAAGATGGCGCTGCCCAGATTCGAAACTATTGGCTTCCGAGCAGCAGTCCACAAACCAATGGGCGACGTCACGGATGTTACGTCCATTTCTTTTATACAGTCTATGGTTTAGACCAGAAAAGAGTTGGTGCTTGCTCTGGCTCATGTTCTGAGGGAGGGGGCTTTGGCGGTGGAAAAGCAAAGAACCCCCCCCCCCCCCCACACACACACACACACACACACACACATAAAAAACAGGCAAATTATGAGAAGCAGAAATTCAATCAATCAGCTGTAACTCGCTGTCCTGTTGTTTGCCAGAGACGCAGCACTCCACCACACTGCTTCCACTCTACGCCAAAGCGAGCACATAATTACTGTATTGTCTGAAAATGAGGAAGCAAAGTAACTAAAAAATAGCAAGAAGGTCTCTGCTAAACACTTCAAACTCTCTGCTAATGCATGAAACTTCAGCCCTTGTTACAGCGACACAGAACACATAATTATCCACAAAATCTAATCAACCCATCAAAGCGAAGCAGACTGCAGACAGAAGATTCACATTATGGCATCAGTTAAATGTTAAAGCCAAAAAAAAGTCACGTGTAGCAATAAACTCTGAGTGAGACTAATGTTAAAATCTGCAACCTTTTATTGGAGGGTCATGCTTGTTTTTTTTTCTTCTGTCGCTGATTTAA
Organism: Scomber colias; assembly: GCA_021039105.1. Lineage (NCBI taxonomy): Eukaryota > Metazoa > Chordata > Actinopteri > Scombriformes > Scombridae > Scomber > Scomber colias. The sequence continues at coordinate 69,816 of JAJDFG010000854.1, forward strand.
AATACAGAAAATACAGAAAATACAGACAGTTAATGACTTTTCTTTCCAAAAGTAAAACCCTACAATTCACATGGAAAGTGAAGCATGTTGTTCTTCTGGTTTGAGCTTTAATGGCCATTATGGAAGAACAGACAAAAAAACCAAAACCCAATATTTTTAAGAAGTACCA
>JAJDFG010000855.1:0-69929 GCA_021039105.1 Scomber colias
TTTCTTCTTTCCTTCCATCTGTCTTTCCTACCTTTCTTCATTCTGTCCTTCCTCCCTTTCTTCCTGCTGTCCTTCCTCCCTTTCTTCCTTCTGTCCTTCCTCCCTTTCTTCTTTCTGTCCTTCCTCCCTTTCTTCCTTCCATCTGTCCTTCCTCCCTTTCTTTCTGTCCTTCCTCCCTTTCTTCCTTTCATCTGTCCTTCCTCCCTTTCTTCCTTCTGTCCTTCTGTCTGTCTTTCTACCTTTCTTCCTTCCTTCCTTTTGCCTGTCTTCCCTTCTTATTTCCTTCTTTCCCTCCATCTTTTTAATGATCCGGCCCACATCAGATCAAATTGGCCTACTCTACGTATATTACTACTTCCTTCATCTACTTAATGCTATATAATATACCAAGACCATAACCAATCATTTCAAAATGAGCAGTCACATCTGTGTTATACAACATCTGTCTACTGTGACAACAGCACAATAAATAATAGTCTTTTATGACCTTGGTATAACGAGTCCACCTCCCTCTGCAGGTTCAGGATCTCAGTGTGCTTTTGGCTCTTGAACACTGTCTCACTGTTTCCTTGAAGACTGAATCACTGTTAAAGCGTGAAATCTCCTGAAGGAAGTGTTCCTGTTCTTCTTTAGACTCCTTCTTTATCTTGGCCTGGTATGAATAGAAAGACCAAAGGGAAATATTCACCAACAATGATAGTAATACAGTAAAACAGCTTCCATTGCTACGACTACTACCTTTACTGCTACTATGTATGGTATTAATAATATCATTTTAACTCAATCTGTAGCTTTAACCCTCCTGTTGTCCTCAGGTCAAGGAAGAACAGAAGGAAGGACAGGAGGAAGGAGGGAGGGAGGGAGGGAGGGAGGAAAGGTAGCTTTAAGGCAGGGGTGTCAAACTCATTTTTATTAAAGGGCCACAAACAGACCGATTTGATCTCATGTGGCCGGACCATTAAAAAGAAGGAAGGAAGGAAGGAAGGATGGAAGGATGGAAAAGAAGGAAGGCAGAAAGGGAAGGACAAATGGAAGAAAGGTGGGAAGGAAAGAAAAGGAGAAGGAAGGAAAGAATAAAAGTGAGGAGGGAGGGAAGAAAGAAAAGAAAGGAAGGAAAGATGAAAGGGAGAAGGAAAAATGGAAGGATGGGTGGAAGGAAGGAAGGAAGGAAGGAAAGAGGGAAGGAAGGAAGACGGGAAGGAAGGAAGGAAGGAAGGAAGGAAAAAAAGACAGAAAGGAAAGACAAAAGGAAGGAAGGAAGGAAAGAAGGAAGGAAGGAAGGACAGAAGGAATGAAAGATGAAAGGGAGAAGAAAAATGGAAGGATGGGTGGAAGGAAGGAAGGAAGGAAGATGGGAAGGAAGGAAGGAAAGAAGGAAGGAAGGAAGGAAAAAAGACAGGAAGGAAAGACAAAAGGGAGGAAGGAATGAAGAAGGAAAGAAGGAAGGAAGGAAGGACGGAAGGAAAGAAGGAAGGAAAGATGAAAGGGAGAAGGATAAATGGAAGGATGGTTGGAAGGAAGGAAGGAAGGAAGGAAGGAAGGAAGGAAAGAAGGAAGGAAAGAAAAAAAGACAGGAAGGAAAGACAAGGAAGGAAGGAAGGAAGGAAGGAAGGAAGGAAGAAGGAGAAGGAAGGAAGGACAAAAAATTGCAAATTAGCAGTTTTGCTATAATCCGGCATATTTACAGAGATGTTTTAATATCGATGTTCATCAATATGCACCGTCCCTATCCAAAAATAAAATATTCTTCTTCTTCTTCTTCTTCTTCTTCTTCTTCTTCTTCTTATTCTTCTTCTTCTTCTTCTTCTTATTATTATTATTAAGCAATGTTTCAGATTTCAGGGGCTTGTGAGCTTTCCTACTTCACTATAGAGCTCATTGTGCTCATTGTGCTTTATGATGTTGTTTTTCAGGAAGAGAGGAAGGGGAGCAGTTTGGGGTTATGTGGGATTATTATGGGGTTTGGGGTTTGTGCCTCAAATATGACCAACGAGCGAGTCCCTCAAGATTAGCTTTTATGTGCTGATTCATTTTTGCTATTCTTTGGTTTCAGCTTCACAACTGGAAGAATTACTTTTGTTTTTTTTAGTATTATTTTAAAGCTAGTTTAGTTTGGCTTAGTTTGGACTGTCGGTTTCAACCCGGCTCTGAATTCCTCCCGGGTCAAATTGACCTCGTCTGTTTTGACTGTTCCTTCTTTCCTCCCTTCCTTCCTTCCTTCCGTCTGTCCTTCCTCCCTCCCTCCCTCCCTCCTGCTCTCTTTCTTTCCTCCCTTACTTCCTTCCTTCTCTCCTTCCTTCCTCCTCCCTCCTCCTTCTCTCGTTCCTCTTTCCTCCCCATTACCTTCCTTCCTTCCTCCTTCCTCCCTCCCTTCTATCCTTCTTCCTCCCTTCCTCCCTCCTTTCCTTCCTTCTTTCTCCCTTCCATCCTTCTGTCCTTCTGCCTCCCTTCCTTCCCTCCCTCCTTCCTTCCTTCCCTCCTTTCCTTCCTCCTTCCTCCCTCCATCCTTCTGTCTCCCTTCCTTCCCTCCCTCCTTCCTTCTCTCCTTCCTCCCTTCCATCCTTTCCTTCCTTCTTTCTCCCTTCCTCCTTTCCTTCCTTTCTTCTCTCCTTCCTTTCCTTCCTTCCCTCCTTCCTTCCTTCCTTCCCTCCTTCCTTCCTTCCTCCCTCCTTTCCTTCCTTCTTCCTCCCTTCCTTCCTCCCTCCTTCCCTTCCTTCCTTCCTTCCTTCCTCCTTCTCTCTTTCTTTCCTCCCCCTACCTTCCTCCCTTCCTTCTTTCCTCTGCACTTCTTTCCTTCCTTCCTTCATTCTTTCCTCAGTCCTTCCTTCCTTCCTTTCATTCCTTCCTTCCTTCTTCCCTCCCTCCCTCCTTCCCTCTCTCCCTCCCTCCCTCCTTTCCTTCCTTCTTCCTTCTTCCTCCCTTCCTCCCTTCCTTCCTTGACTCGAGGACAACAGGAAGGTTAACATAAAAAACTGATTTATAGACTATTTACTGCATATATATTTGAAATGCATTAAAACATGTTTCTGTTCTGACAGACACTGATTACCTGTATCAGCATGTAAAGTAAACAGTCTACAGAGTTTAGACTCCAGTATATCCAGCAGCAGGTATATACCCAACATGAGATGTAAATACTTATCCAGGGCTTCAACCTACGAGACGTTCCCCGAGGCCGTTCTTCTGGCAGAGCAGCTCCTCAATTTGTTTCAACATCTGGTCTTCACATTTCTTCATGAGATCACGCTGCAGCTTCAACGCAGATAACCGCTGAGCCTGGAGCGCCAAGAAATGAGAGGTGGGTTAAGACACACAGTCTGACAGACAGATGTACAGTACAGAGAGGAGAGGGGAGATACATCGCTGGTATGTTACAGGTGAGAGATATGTTACTGATCCCAGAGGAGGAGAAAGGAGATGAGATGATGGACAGCTGGAGCGAGCATTATATGTACTGTGCACAATAAATAAAGATTAATTGCATATAATTAGTTTGGCTCTTTTATAAACTATATTGATGATGTAATTTATGCACAAATACTCACCATATAATATTTGTTGGTTCTTTAACCCTCCTGTTGTCCTCGAGTCAAGGAAGGAAAAGGAGGAAGGGAGGAAGAAGGAAGGAAAGGAGGAAAGGAAAGGAGGGAGAGAGGAAGGGAGGAAAGGAAAGAAGGAAGGAAAAGGAAGGAAGGGAGGGAAGAAAGGAAAGGAAAGAAGGTAGGAAAGGAGGGAGGGAGGAAGGAAAGGGAAGGGAAGGAGGGAGGAAGGAAAGGAGGGATGATATAATAATAATAATATATAATTAGTTTTGGCTCGTGACTGTGCATTGCTGATTGTAATTAAAAATAGGGCCTTCCTTCCTTCCTCTTTTCCTTTCTCCTTCCTTCCTCCCTCCTTCCTCCCTCATTTCCTTCCTCCCTCCTTTCCTTCCTTCCTTCACCCAAGGACAACAGGAGGGTTAAACAAGTCATATTTACCAAAAACAAAACACACATCACATCAGTTTGTGAGATTTATTTTTAAAACTGTGCACCTGCCCTCACAAAAAACATCCTCATCCACCAGCATCTTACAATAAACTAAACTGCTACATTTAGCTGCTCTTTAGAAAATAAAAAATAAAATAAATAAATAAATTTAAAAAATAAATAAATAAAAACGATTCTTGGGATGCGCAGGTGGTCGAGTGGTTAGAGCGCATGCCATAGCGCATAGCCGACCCTGGTTCGAATCCCGATCGGAGGTCCTTTGCTGCATGTCACCCCCCCCCTCTCTCTCCTATGTTTCCTGTCTGTCTACTGCTTAATAAAAGGCGTCTATGCCAACAAAAAAAAAAATCGCGATTAATATAAAAATTGTTTTTTTTTTGGCCCAGCCCTAATTAAAAACCTGTGTGGATTTCTTTTTTTAACATACCTCTATATATATCTATTTATATACCGCTCACTTTCAAACTTTTCCTTGTTTACTTCCTTTCATCTCTCCATCCTGTGTAATTATACTGCACATCACAAAAGAAAGAAAATTGCCAAATTAAAGTATATATATATAGTAGGAAGTAAAAAGCTCTTCAAAAGTTACCTTAGCTATGACTTAAGGTACAATTTAAGAGTCTGTTACTGGAGGAAGTGAGCTTATTGTTTCTCACATGGTAAGTGGAGAGGAGTGGAGAGGAGCTCAGTTCATTTCCAGCGAGCACAATCAGCTCCCCAGCTTCTTTGTAAGCACCGTAATTATCTTAAGACAGCTCTTATAAACCGTAAGACGTCGTACCACACAAGCTGTAAACACACTGTGCTCAAAACACACCCTGCAACTATCTATGAAATGCAAACAACGTCTCAATATTATATTCTTAATAGGTCACAAAAGGTTCCTTGTTTCTTTGGTTTTGTAGATAATACACAGACACTGATACGACGTTGTGTATTCAGCTCTTTTTGATCTGATGTGCACTTTTACAACACGCGGGAGGAAGTTGGTGATATTTTCTAAAAAGGTCAACGTGCCTGCCTGCCTGCCTCCGACATCATATCTCACACATGCTAAAAGGTTTCACTAATGTTATCCGGTGGAAATTAGCCATTGATTTTTACAGTGGCACTAGCGATCGATCCTTTGCGCTGTGGATCAAACGGATGGGAGAGATTAAGTGTGTTAAATCATAAAGCAAATCAGCTCATCAATATGCCGATATGCTCCACTTCAGCTCGTGTGTCACTGCCACTCATATCGTGCTGCTGCTGCTGCTGCTGCTGCTTCAGGGTGAAGCTATCGGTGCTGCTGCTGTTTGGGTTAGCGTAGGTTTTTACATTTCATTTTGTAAAGGAGTTACCTTAAGGCTCGGGGTGTCAAACATGTGGGGCGCAGGCTAGAAGAGGCCAGCCAAGGGGTGCAATCTGGCCCACTTTCCTTCCTGTGTTCTTTTCCTTCCTTCAATGTGTCTTTCCTATCTACCGTTTTTCCTTTCTTTGTTCCTTCTTTCCGTCTGTCCTTCCTTCCATCTTTCCTTCCTTCCTTCCTCCCTTCCTTCCTTTCTGTTCCTTCTTCCCTTTCTGTTCCTTCCTTCCTTCCATCTGTCCTTTCTTCCTCCCTTCCTTCCTTTTTTCCTTTCTTCCATCTGTCCTTCCTCCCTACCTTTCTTTTTTACTTTTTTGTTCCTTCCTTCCTTCCATCGGTCCTTCCTCCCTTTCTTCCTTCCTCCCTTTCTGTTCCTTCCTTCCTTCCATCTGTCTTTCCTCCCTTCCTTCCATCTGTCTGTCCTTCCTACCTTTCTTCCCCCCTTCCTTTTGTCTGTCTTTCCTTCCTTCCCTTCTTATTTCCTTCCTTACATCTGTCCTTCCTCCCTTTCTTCCATCTGTCCTTCCTTCTTTCTTTCCTTTCTTCCATCTGTCTATCCTTCCTACCTTTCTTCCCTCCTTCCTTTTGTCTATCTTTCCTTCCTTCCCCTTCTTATTTCCTTCCTTCCTTCCCTCCATCTTTTTAATGATCCGGCCCACATGAGATCAGATTGGTCTGTATGTGGCCCTTGAATGAAAATGAATTTGACACCTCTGCCTTAAAAGCATTACATTGTAGAATATGAATCAATACTTTAAATATGATGTTACTGTCCCCTGCACAACAATGCAATATAAGCACTTATTTAGATTTTAAAGTCAAACTGAATGTTATGCCATCATGTAAATTAAGGTGATAACTGGATCAATTAAATCTCACCTTCTCATCAAGCTCCTCACTGATCGTCTCATACTTTTCTGTGGCAGTCTTGATCTTCTCATTGCATCTGATGATGGCTACTTTAACTGTAATTGACACAACATTTAATCCACTAACACGCCCAAGAAATCTGTCATTTGTCATGTCAGTATGATTTCAGGACGCTCAAAAAATGCCAATGTTTGAAAGAAATAAACGATATAAGATATATATCGAAGCCCATTGCCTCCAAAGTGATGAAAAAAGAGATCTTGTAAGTCAATATAATGAGAAACTGTCCCAAAATAATGACTTAGTATCATTATTTTGAGATACAAAGCAATTATTTTGGGTAACTAATGCATTATTTTGGGTAGTATCTCATTATTTTGTGATATTAATTCATTATTCTGAGTAACTAATGCATTATGTTGGATAGTATCTCATTGTTTTGTGATATTAAGTCATTATTTTGAGTTACTAATGTTTTATGTTGGGTAGTATCTCATTATTTTGAGATATTTTCTCATTATTTGGGAGATTAAGTCATTATTTTGTGATACTGAATCATTATTGTGACGGCCCTAGGTCTCAGTAGTAACTGGGTTGGTCTGCCTTTGCTCTTCTCCTCCCAGACGTCTGGTTCCTCCCACCTCATCAAGGGATTGAGTTCACCTGTTGGGAGCCTTTTTAAAGAAAAAAAATCAAGATGGCGTCCCTTTTCTCTCTCTGTACCCTCCTGGAAGACCTTTTTGCGTTCTTGATTGTGTTGAAAGTGGCCTTGGTTCATGTTCTTTTTTACTGAAAACATTATTTAAAACTCTTAGTTTATTGAATTTCTTATCTTTATTAAATTACTTATTTAATGTGAGCTATTACTGTCCTCCCTGCTTTGTTACACTCTTAAACGAGTAGGGCATAACATTATGTTTGAGAGAGTTTCAAGTCATTATTTTCATATAGTTTTTCACTGGAGATATTAAGTCATTTTGAGATAGTTTCTCATTATATTGAGATATCAAATCCTTATTTTGACATCATTCTTTTAATTTCTCATTATTTTTAGATGGCTTACTAAATCATTACTTTGAGATATAGTTGTATTGTTTTGAGAGATAAATCCTTATTTTGACATCGTTTATTTTGAGAAATGTTCTCATTATAATGACTCGCAAATATATTTTTTCATCACATTGGCGGAAAAGGACTTTTATACATTTTAAATGAAATGAAAACGTTAAACATCCAGCTGTTGCTTTACCTTTTAATGCTTAGCGGGCTAGCTTAACATCGTACCTAGCCTTGTAGCATTAGCTCACATTAGCCTAGCATGCTAACTCAGCTCAGCGTCACTAGCCTAGCATGCTAACTCAGCCCAGTGTCATTAGCCTATCCTGCTAACTCAGCTCAGCGTCACTAGCCTAGCATGCTAACTCAGCTCAGCGTCACTAGCCTAGCATGCTAACTCAACACAGTGTCATTAGCCTAGCATGTCCTCACCTTCTTTGAATCTCTGCGTTTGCTCTGTGAGTTGTTGTTCAGTGAATAGGATTTGTTGAAACAGCGTGTCCAGACTCATATTGGAGTGGCTCAACACAAACAAAATATCAAGTTATCCACCTCCTACACATGAAGGTAAATTACAGCCACTTTCACCTGTAAGCTATCTCAGTTGTACTCAGTGAGGTGGCTGTGTTGCACTTGTTGGTCTCTGCTTGTATAACTTGTTGGTCTCTGTTTGTATAAATAAGTTAAGATAAACTGATATTTTGAAGGATTTATAAAATTGCCTGGCAGTCTTTTTTCCTAACAAGTGAAAAACAACTGCAGAAAAATACATTATTAAAGTTAATGCAATCATTTAACCAACAGTACATGTTTAATGCTGTATGGATTTGTGGATAGTATCACATTGTAGGAAATACACACTCCTTTAGTGCATTCAAGTTAAGAAAAAAGGGGCAAAGAAACATGTAATGGGACATGTCAGTAATGACAGCTCCTGAGGGTTAATCTTTGTTCTTCAAATCAAACATTAGAAGGCAAAACTCTCTGTTAATGAGCTCAAGCACTTTTCCTTATAGCTTCAATAATTCATTCACTCCCAGACTGTCAGATATCTACTATGAATAATAACCAGTGGTGGAAGAAGCATTTAGACCTTTTACTTAAGCAAAAGTACACAAGTGTTATGAGCTTGATGTAGTTAAATATTGCAGTAAAAGTATTGCAGTATTATGAGTGATGTAGTATGCAGTATTACAGTAAAAGTACTGCAGTATTATGAGTGATGTAGTATGCAGTATTACAGTAAAAGTACTGCAGTATTGTGAGTAATGTAGTATGCAGTATTATGAGTGATGTAGTATGCAGTATTATGAGTAATGTAGTATGCAGTATTATGAGTGATGTAGTATGCAGTATTATGAGTGATGTAGTATGCAGTATTACAGTAAAAGTACTGCAGTATTATGAGTGATGTAGTATGCAGTATTACAGTAAAAGTACTGCAGTATTATGAGTGATGTAGTATGCAGTATTACAGTAAAAGTACTGCAGTATTATGTGTGATGTAGTATGCAGTATTACAGTAAAAGTACTGCAGTATTATGAGTGATGTAGTATGCAGTATTACAGTAAAAGTACTGCAGTATTATGAGTGATGTAGTATGCAGTATTACAGTAAAAGTACTGCAGTATTATGTGTGATGTAGTATGCAGTATTACAGTAAAAGTACTGCAGTATTATGTGTGATGTAGTATGCAGTATTACAGTAAAAGTAGTGATATATTATTATGTATGACATTAGATTATTAATAGTGAAGCATCAGTGTTCATCATCATCACAATCATCATGTTACTGTTGTAGCTGCTGGAGGTGGAGCTAATTTACAGTACTACAGTTAGCTAGTTTAGTCCAGTGGTTCCCAACCTAGGGGTGGGGCCCCTCCAAAGGGTCAGCAGAAAAATGTGAGGGGTGGTGAGATGATTAATGGGAGAGGAAAGAAGAAAAAACAAAGTTCTGCTACACACTGCTTTACTGGTTTCATCTTTAACAAGGTGTTGTATTTTAAAAGCTTGCTGTATCATCCATTGTGTCAAATATTCATCTGAAAAGTAACTAAAGCTGCAGAGATCAACACAGATCAATATGAAATGAAATTGTACACAAACTGTAAACCACATCTGCAGAGTCAAAGTTCATATTCATAGACCAGAAGTTTGGGAAATATTGATGATCCAGTGACTCTTATGTTGGCTGTGGACCATAATCGGCCATTTCGGTCACCTTTGCCCCCCCCTCAATCTGAGTCAATAAATTCACCTGTCACAGCTTTCTGCCTTCAGTTCTGGGTCAGAAATGTTTAAATTCAGTGGTCATGGCATTAAGGGGAACACTGATTTAGCTGTACTCTCTAGCAGGTCATCTCACTGTTGTGTATATATTTATACTAAGAAGTATAATATCATAAAGTTATAGATACTGTGTGTAAGAAAAAAAGGTAGGTTAGGGTTATCTGTTGTTTTATAATGTGCTTTCCTTCCTTCCTTGTCACATTGTCAGAGGGAAAAAAACAACAACAAGTGTTTTTCTAATATTAATGAACAGGTGGTGGTAGAGGGTGGTGCAAACCCCGCCGTCTGAACGGAGCTCACAGCAGACATCCGCATGAGGAATCTGACTGATACCATCTGAAAGGTAGGAGGATGAGCCAGAGACATGTTGGTTTGTTTGTTTGTCAGAAGAAGAAGAAGTTTAAGTTTTTTAGCCCCTGGCTGTGAGGACATTATGTCTGGCTCTCATTTCATCAAAGGGGTATTTATAGGGGGGGGGGGGTTACACTTGGTTTCGGTTAAGGTTAACCCTCCTGTTGTCCTCAGGTCAAGAAAGGACAGGAGAAAGTAAGGAAGGAAGGAAGGAAGGGATGGAGGGAGGGAGGGAGTAAGGAAGGAAGGGAGGAAGGGGTGGAGGGAGTAAGGAGGAAAAGAGAAAAGAGGGAAGGAAGGAAGGAAGGAAAGAAAGGAATAAAGAGTAAAAGAGGAAGGAAGGAAGGAAGGAGAGAATGAAGGAGAGGAGTAAAGAGGAAAAGAGGAAGGAAGGAAGGCGAGAAGGAAGGAAAGGAGTAAGGAGTAAAAGAGGAAGGAAGGAGAGGAGTAAGGAGGAAAAGAGGAAGGAAGGAAGGCGAGAAGGAAGGAAGGAAAGGAGTATGGAAGGAGGAGGGAGTAGGGAGGAAGGGAAGGAGTAAGGAGTAAAATAGGAAGGAAGGAAGGAAAGGAGGAAAGGAAGGAAGGAAGGAAGAAAGGAAGAAAGGGGGATGGAGGAAGGAAGGAAGGAAGGAAGGAAAGAAGGAACAGTCAAACAGACGGGGTGAATTTGACCCGGGAGGACAACAGGAGGGTTAAGGTCAGAATTTTGGAAAAGGATGGTGGTACTGTAGATCAGACAAGCAACCGGATCAGGCATGCATGATAATATCTGCATATCATCAGTGTTGGTATAACGACGACCACCTCAGAGCCAAAGGAATCACTCAGAAAAACAAAATAAAGACTGAAATTTGCAGAATAAAGAACATTTTCCTCGATGTAGGCAGCTCCAGATTTTGTCAATTTAACCCTTAAACAGACAACGTGCACCAGGAGATACAGACTCTTTAACCTTCCTGTTGTCCTCCCGGGTCCTTCCTTCCTTCATCTGTCCTTCCTTCCTTCCTTCCTTCCTTCCTTCCTCTGTCCTTCCTTCCTTCCTTCCTCTGTCCTTCCTTCCTTCCTTCATCTGTCCTTCCTTCCTTCCTTCCTCAGATCTAAGTTCAGCTGTTAGGGTAAATGTTCCCTCCTTCTGTCCTTTCTTCCTTCCTTCATCTGTCCTTCCTTTCTTTCTTCCTCCCTCCCTCCCTCCCTCCCTCCCTCCCTCCCTTCCTTCCTCCCTCATTTCCTTCCTTCTTCCTTTCCTTCCTTCTTCCTCCCTTCCTTCCCTTCCTCCCTCCTTTCCTTCCTTCTTCCCTCCTTTCCTTTCCTTCCTACCTTCCTTCCTTCCTCCCTCCTTCCTTTCCTTCCTTCTTCCTCCCTTGCTTCCCTTCCTTCCTTCTTCCCTCCTTTCCTTCCTTTCCTCTTTCCTTCCTTCCTTCCTTACTTTAGGTGCAAATGACATAACTAGTAAGGCCTGTTTAAGGGTTAAATGTGGACTACTCTGGTCTTTCACAGAGGGCACGGCTCAGGCATGAAGGATACGCCAAAGGGCTGCAGAGGAGTTCAAATGGTAAAAATGTTTTCTGCTCCTTTGTTGTTGATGTTAAATAATATTCGTTATACAGAATGCTGAGGTGCTGAAGAGCTGAGCCAAACGCCCTGAAGCCGATGTGTTCGACAATGGAGGGTATGTGGTATGTGCTCATTTCTTATCAATTGTTTGGTGTGTTACAGTTGGAGTTACAGTTAGCTGTTGAAGTAGTACATTTTTTAGCACCACCTACAGGTGTAATAATATCAAATGCTACAGACTTGTTCAGCATCTCTGTCTACTCTGTACAACCTTACTGAATTTGGTTACTTTATCATGTATTCTTTAGAGGATTAGTTATAAATAAATGTCTTCAGTTATGAGAAAGAAAGTTGTCTGTGCTCTTTGGGAGTAGAAGACAGAGGTCAGTGTGTTGCAAAAGAACTGATTAAATGATTAATTAAATGTTTTCCCTTCAGTGGAAGGGTGGTGCCCTATCAAACGAATGCAAGAATTAATTTAAAAGTAGTGTTACTTTTACACTTGGGACCTGGCAGGAGAGATGTACATAATTAGTGTGTCTGCCAATATCTAACTGAGATGGAAATAGGCTTTGTGTGCTTTCACTTTCAGGAGGTTTTAGAAGGGTGAAGTCAGTTTATCAACACATATAACTAAAAGCATTTAAAACTAATTAAGAAACAACATTTGCAAATATATCCTACAGTTGCAGTAAATGTCAGTGATCTGTTCATTTTTAATCAAATAAAATGCAATAGAAGGATTTGAATTAACAAGGTCTGACTATGTGTGTGTGTGTGTGTGTGTGTGTGTGTGTGTGTGTGTGTGTGTGTGTGTGTGTGTGTGTGTTTCCATATTAGCACTGACAGATAATGAAGGCTGCTCTTCCTCATCACTGCCAATATGAAGGATTGTGCACTGAAGAGCCCATCGTCCCATCCCTTCCTCTGCCAGTGTCTCAGCTGCTGGACAGGTGGACAGGTAAAGGCTGCCAGCAGAGCAACAGAAACCACCAGCTACTGTTATCCTCATGACTTAGCCGACTGTTATTGCAAAGTCAATGATGGTGTTTGTGACAAACAATGCTATTTTTACTGCTAGGACGGCGGCCATTGCTCCCTGGCTTTGTTGCACAGAGACCTTCACTGCTGGCATGCTATGAGTCCTACAACAATATTGACTGTGTGACAGCTTTGACTGCAAAAAGTGAGTTTACTTTCACTGTTCACAAGCTTCCCTTTAGTTTTATTTCTGTTCTTATCTGAGAAGTTTGAGCTGATCTCTCTGTTTGTGTTTTCTTTAGTCCAATGCATGAAAAGTACTGTATGAACCATTACGCTGATGAAAAGTGTGAGCAGGGCTGCAGCACAGAGGAGTGTGACTGAGATGGCTGGGATGGCTGGGACTACGTAAAGGAGATGATGCTGATGATGTCTCGGTCCTTGTGGTCCTATTTTCTCCACACGAGTTCGGACCAGAGTGCAGAAGCCATGATGATCCGTCTCTACACCCACTGTGAGCCAAGACGGAAGCAGGAGCTGCAGCCTCAGCCTCAGCAGGAGGTCATCGGGTCAGTTTTCATGTATATTTATATGTAGATTATTCATTACGCTATAAATACTTTCTTCTTCTGTGCACCTGTAGCTTCACAGTGCATCTGGAAATAGATAACCGTCTGTGCTCTCACGTCTCTGAGGACTGTTTCCTCTACAGCAGACAGTGCTACAGAGTTCCTCAGAGACTGTCACATGTAGAAAAGCTCTACTTCCGATACCGCTGTGAGTAGGGCTACTTAACCCTCCTGTTGTCCTCAGGTCAAGGAAGGACAGGAGGAAGGAATGAAGGAAGGGAGTAAGGAGGGAGGGAGGAAAGGAGGATAGAAGGAAGGGAGGAAGGAAGGAAGGAAGGAAGGAAGGAAGGAACGAAGGAAGGAACGAAGGAAGGAAGGACGGAGGGAGGTAAGGAAAGGAGGGTGGGGGGGTGTCAGGAAGGAAGGAAAGGAGGGAGGGAAGGAAGGAGGAAGGAAGGGAGGAAAAGAAGAAGGAAGTAAGGAGAGAAGGAAAGGAAGGAAGGAAGGAAAGAAGGAAGGAAGGAACGAAGGAGAGACTAAAAGAGGAAGTAAGTAAGGAGAGAAGAAAGGGAGGAAGGAAGGAAGGGAAGAAGGAAAGGAGTAAGGAGGGAGGAAAGAAGGAAAAGAGGAGGGAAAGGAAGGAAGCAAGGAAGGATGGATGGATGGAAGGAAGCGAGGAAAGAAATATGGGAAGGAGGAGGGAGCAAAGAAAGAGGGAAGGAGGGGAAGAACGAAGGAAAAATTCAAGAAAAGGGGAAGAAGGAGGAAAGAAGGAACAGCCAAAAGAGAGATGGGGTCAATTTGACCCGGGAGGACGACAGGAGGGTTAAAGAAAACACCAAAAGGCGATATGGAATATTATGATAGTTAAAACCACAATAACCTTCTAACTATGTAGCCTTCTGATTTAACTATGCAAGCTGTCACAGTCTTTATGAATGTGAGCGCTCACCCAGCTCTCACACTAATAAAGAGTGACGATGACTGATACACTATCTGAAGAGTAGCATTTTATAATTCTCTGTGTGACAAAGTAAAAGCAGGAAGTAATTTGCAGCAGCGTTCCAGCTCCGTCTCCAAATGTGCTTTAGCTTTCTTCAGAGCTGTTATGTTTTATTAGTTTTTTATATCTTAAACTGTCTACACAAGACAACTCACATTAGATATTTATGCAGTACAACTTTATGTAGGATGTTAAAGGAGAAATATGTAACACTGACAGCAAGTGTTTAAAATGGGTATTGGAAAGAGCCGCCTCCCGCCTCCCTCGTCTCCTCCTCCTCAGACTCAACGCTCATGCAGGTTTTTAGGGTCGGGTAGAATCTATCTCAGTTTGTTTACTTACTTCCAAACATTGGCGTGCTGTATTTGCATGCCAGTGTTTAATATCTTGCAACCTGGAGTGTTGAATTGGACGTCAACTTCATCTCAAATACATGAAATGACCACAACCTGTTAACGCAGCATCATGTGGTGTCATCATGTCAGCATGTAATGTATTAAAATGACTGTGCAGTGGGTGGAAGTTGCAGAAGAGTTTCCTTAATCTCTGATAACATATCATGGTCATTTTATAAGTTAGCACAGTAAATATATTGCATATCGGTCCTTTTTAAAGTTGTAAACTCGAAATTTCTGATCTCACATTATCTAGAAGCATGTGTTAAAAGTTTCAGGAGCGAAGACGTCATTTTTTTTCCAAAAGACCCAAACTGCTCGACAACTAAGAAAAGCAGCCAACTGCAGAACAGCATCATAAGATTTTATCACTGAGCTGAAGAATCAAGGCATTTCGAGGAGAGCCGCAATTTGCCTGTCTTTTTATACGGATGGCTATGATGTAGAAAACTGCACGGTCCATGTCATAAATGTTATGAAAGTCTCTCTAAGGTGCACTGAGAAATGAAGCTTTGCAAGTATTTGAAAACTGTATGCAAGTTAACTTTAAATATTAACTGTTCCTTTTTTCCTCTGTGTTCAAACTGAATGGGTTTTTTTTGGATTTTTTTTTTTTTTTTTTGCACAGAAAGTGTCGAGGCTTGCAGTTTTCCTTTTCCTATCTTCAGACCTTTAGGTAAGGTAAGGTAAGCAGTGCCTTTTCATGAGTGTTACCCAGTTTCACAGCCCATTGTAGTCTCACTCTTTTACTGCTTGCTGTAACCATGCTAGCAGCAACTGAGAGATCTTCCCTATTCCTGGGTGTTTGCAGTGGGTCATAAACAGTAGCATACACCAAGATTAGCAAGAAGGCTTGGAGCATGGCCTTTCTGTGTGGAGTTTGAATGTTCTCTCTGCAGTAGTGTGCACAAGGGGGGGGTCGGTCGCCCCCTCTCATGGCCCAACGTGCGCTAAAGTGCCCTCTTGGGAGCCAAAACGCGTGCTAAGGTGCCCTCTTGAGAGCCAGAACGCGTGCTAAGGTGTCCTCCTGGGAGCCAAAACGCGTGCTAAGGTGTCCTCCTGGGAGCCAAAACGCGTGCTAAGGTGTCCTCCTGGGAGCCAAAACGCGTGCTAAGGTCCCCAATGCAAAGACTGACTTTCACTGTACAACTGCATGAGTGACAAATGAAGTACCTTTAACATTTTGCCTGATGGTGGTGCCAGAAGTAAGGCCATAATGTTGAGTAATAATAATTTATCTCTCCTGTAATGAATCATTTAAATGCAAAGATCTCAGCATTTAAAATAACACAATTACTAAGTTACATGTGTGCACTTCAGTTTATACATACTGTAAGAAGATAAGTAAATTAGGTATGACTTCCCCACATAAACTCCATTCATGAGTAGCTCATTCATTTATCAAATAGCGGCCAAATTTGGACCTGCAGCAAAAATATTTGGCCCTTGATGAATATTCTGACTTTCATATTTCACGTCAAAACTTTTAAAATCATTTTTCACAAATCTACAAATAACCAAATAAACACAAGGCTCCTGTAAATCCCCATCATTGTCATATATCCTTGTTACTGTACATCTCACCCTGCCCCCTAAAACCAGCAGAGGTATTAAAACATGCTATCTTAAAGTTCAATAAACCTTCCAGAAATTAAAGTTTAATCTGTGAAATTCAATATTTTTTGATGGTGGAAGAGAAACACTGTGTTGATGAAAGTTTCCCTTTTTATATACAGTATTTAAGAGTGTTTTAAATCACTTTCATTCTTAAACACTGCAAAGAAAAACTCTAAAAACGGGCCCATCGTTGAACTTAATTGACCCCTGCTCTCGTAAACTATTGGTGGTAAAAGGCAATCACACACACACACACACACACACACACACACACACACACACACACACACACACACACACACAGACACACACACACACACACACACTAACTTCTCTGCTCTTCATAACACAGTGTTAGCGGTTACATCAATGTTAGCTAACACTAGTCACTTAAACTGCCATTGATCAGTCTCTCCCTCCACTTGAGTGCAAAACCATAAAGCGTTACATCACCTCTCTGTTGCAGGAAGCCAACGCTCGGAGCACAGATGCATAGATTTATCAGAGAATTACTGACTCTGACCAATTTTCCCGTTTCACCCACTGGGACACAAAAGCTTCTGATCCAGTGCCATGAAGCACATTACAGTGTGAAACATTAAATGACCGAGGGACTAAATAATTCAGACATTCATTTGCAAAATTAATATCAGATATTGATTGAGGCTTTTCATAAATCACCAGACCAAGCCTTCGCCCAGACTGGCAATGTTCCCTTTGGAGACTTTACAACAGCACAGTCATCAAATTGTGAGCCTGATGTTCATTTGTAGCCATTTTTTATCTCTTTTTCAGTGATGTTTTCTGTAAAATTAGCAGTGGACAGTGGACGTTGGCCTGTTTTTATATCTATTTAACAAAAAAATTGAAAGTCATTCTGAAAAGTGGCAGGATTGATTCATCGTACCTAACTAATCATGACTTCCTTTTTCAATGAGGGATTATTCAGTGGTGCTCAAATAAGCTATTTCATCCCATCTCTGAATGAAGCTGCTCTGTGTGTGTGTGTGTGTGTGTGTGTGTGTGTGTGTGTGTGTGTGTGTGTGTGTGTGTGTGTGTGTGTGTGTGTGTGTGTGTGTGTGTGTGTGTGTGTGTGTGTGTGTGTTGATTTACTGTGGTGGGCGCCGGCCGGCATTCTTGATTGATTCAGAGTCTTTAATGCAGAGAGAGGCTCATTGACAGAGTCTGGTCCCATGTATTTGACCAAGTGAATTAGCCTCTGAAAGAGCGTATAGGCAATCAATGAGCTGTGGGAAGAGTTACAGGATGCATGGTGCAGCGTCCCTGTTATTACAATCATGCTGTTTGTTTGTTTGTCATATTTTCTGTTCATTTGACAACTAATTGATCAAAACACAAAGTGAAAATGTGACACTCAGTTTAAATTTTCAATGCAGCATAAATCAACCAATATGACATCTGTGGTGAAAAGTAGCTAAATACACTAAAGTACACATACTTGTACTTCACTTGAGTATTTCCATTTGATGCTACTTTATACTTCTAGGGTTATGTACTGCAGTACTTTTACTGTAATACTGCAGTACTTTTACTGTAATACTGCAGTACTTTTACTGCAATACTGCATACAACATCACTCATAATACTGCAGTACTTTTACTGCAATACTGCATACAACATCACTCATAATACTGCAGTACTTTTACTGTAATACTGCATACTACATCACTCATAATACTGCAGTATTTTTACTGTAATACTGCAGTATTTTTACTGTAATACTGCAGTACTTTTACTGTAATACTGCATACTACACCACTCATTATACTGCAGTACTTTTACTATAATACTGCATACTACATCACTCATAATACTGCAGTACTTTTACTGTAATACTGCAGTACTTTTACTGTAATACTGCATATGCATCACTCATAATACTGCAATACTTTTACTGTAATACTGCATACTACATCACCCATAATACTGCAGTACTTTTACTGTAATACTGCATACTACATCACTCATAATACTGCAGTACTTTTACTGTAATACTGCATACTACATCACCCATAATACTGCAGTACTTTTACTGTAATACTGCATACTACATCACTCATAATACTGCAGTACTTTTACTGTAATACTGCATACTACATCACTCATAATGCTGCAATACTGCATACTGTAGTACTGCAGTACTTTTACTGTAATACTGCATACTACATCACTCATAATACTGCAGTACTTTTACTGTAATACTGCATACTACATCACTCATAATACTGCATTACTTTTACTGTAATACTGCATACTACATCACTCATAATACTGCAGTACTTTTACTGTAATACTGCATACTACATCACTCATAATACTGCAGTACTTTTACTGTAATACTGCATACTACATCACTCATAATACTGCAGTACTTTTACTGTAATACTGCATACTACATCACTCATAATACTGCAGTATTTTTACTGCAATACTGCATACTACATTACTATAATACTGCAGTACTTTTACTGTAATACTGCATACTACATCACTCATAATACTGCAGTACTTTTACTTTAATACTGCATACTACATCACTCATAATACTGCAGTACTTTTACTTTAATACTGCATACTACATCACTCATAATACTGCAGTATTTTTACTGCAATACTGCATACTACATTACTCATAATACTGCAGTACTTTTACTTTAATACTGCATACTACATCACTCATAATACTGCAGTACTTTTACTGTAATACTGCATACTACATCACTCATAATACTGCAGTACTTTTACTGTAATACTGCATACTACATCGCTCATAATACTGCAATACTTTTACTGTAATACTGCATACTACATCACTCATAATACTGCAGTACTTTTACTGTAATACTGCATACTACATCACTCATAATACTGCAGTACTTTTACTGTAATACTGCATACTACATCACTCATAATACTGCAGTACTTTTACTGTAATACTGCATACTACATCACTCATAATACTGCAGTACTTTTACTTTAATACTGCATACTACATCACTCATAATACTGCAGTACTTTTACTGTAATACTGCATACTACATCACTCATAATACTGCAGTACTTTTACTTTAATACTGCATACTACATCACTCATAATACTGCAGTATTTTTACTGCAATACTGCATACTACATCACTCATAATACTGCAGTACTTTTACTGTAATACTGTATACTACATCACTATAATACTGCAGTACTTTTACTGTAATACTGCATACTACATCACTCATAATACTGCAGTACTTTTACTGCAATATTGCATACTACATCACTCATAATACTGCAATACTGTAATACTGCATACTACATCACTCATAATACTGCAGTACTTTTACTGTAATACTGCATACTACATCACTCATAATACTGCAGTACTTTTACTGTAATACTGCATACTACATCACTCATAATACTGCAGTACTTTTACTGTAATACTGCATACTACATCACTATAATACTGCAGTACTTTTACTGTAACACTGCATACTACATCACTCATAATACTGCAGTACTTTTACTGTAATACTGCATACTACATCACTCATAATACTGCAGTACTTTTACTGTAATACTGCATACTACATCACTCATAATACTGCAGTACTTTTACTGTAATACTGCATACTACATCACTATAATACTGCAGTACTTTTACTGTAACACTGCATACTACATCACTCATAATACTGCAGTACTTTTACTGTAACACTGCATACTACATCACTCATAATACTGCAGTACTTTTAGATTTCTCATGCAGGATTTTAACTTGTAATGTAGTATTTGTGTTGTATTGATAGTTAAATAGTTAAATATTTAAATAATCTAAATACTGAATACCAGCACAGTTTATAGCAGCTTTAGTTTAAACATAAAATAAAAGGCCTCCCCACACAACAGTGACCTTTACTGTAAAACCACCAACAGATGGCGACAGTCACACAGTGTCCACTCTCCTCTGTGTGGACTGAGGGCAGCTTCTCTTCAGCGCAGCGCTCATTTGACATGTAAGCCTATCAGAAACGTGCTGCCGAGCTTATACTTCATGTCACCCTGAAGTGAGTCATTATCAGATACCCGACATCCTTCAGTCTTTATGGGCTGCAGATATTATAACACTTGGGATTAACTTTGCAGTAAGAAAAAAAAAAGAAAAGGCAAAAAAAAAGAAGAAGAAAGGGGAGGAGCCTCAGACACATATGCTTGAAATGTCATGATTATGTGCAGCAGTGTGAGTATAGTGTGAATTATGTCCTTGCATTTTCTAACTCAAGTGGCACTCCAGTTAAGAGGGGATTTAGATCTGACAAATTACCATATAAGCTCCTCCACATGTTGCTATATTAATCATGTCATAAAAAATGCACTCCAGTCATGCCCTTTGCCCCCTCTGCCTGTCAGTGCTCTTATACTGAAATGTAAAACCAGGCCACACACACATACACACACACACACACACACACACACACACACACACACACACACACACATATTAGGAGCTGATGGTCATTTCATTTCATAAAAATCTTAAATGCAACCCACATGCACTGTTTGGTATTACGCTGCAGCCTGTATGTGCATTTTAATAGATTGCTTGTTTGTGAGCTGGAAAGTTTATTAAAGGTAAACCCCATTAAAAAAAAAAAGCTTATCTAATAAAAATCTTTAGATAGTTTTAATGCAACTCAGCAGTGACGACACCCCCCCTTTTCAATATGAGGTTATTGTAAATGCACCCATTGGGACTCCTGTCTCCGCTCCTCATTAGTGAGTTAAGTGAGCTTTAAAGCTTAATATTTATTCTCCACGCTTCCATTATAATATTACCAAAAACAAAAAAATAAAGAAGTTTTGCATGCGATATAGGGGATGCTTGTCTTTTTTGTAAATTTATGACAGGATTACTCTACTTTAAGCGCGAGGGGGGAAGCTGCTCTCTCCTCTCCTGCTGAATGCGCGAGACAGCAGTGGGGCTCCAGTTGGCTGTGCGCTCTCAGACGCAAGCATCCCACTGGCTGGAGTTGGAGGACACTCGCCCGTTTCGCTGCCTGATCCATCGTCTTTTGTCTCCCTGCGGCGAGAAGACCACCCGCACGGGGGGAAAAGAAAGAAAGAAGTATCTTGTTTCTTCGGGGTTTTTTTTATAGAGTGATAAGAGTCAGAGAAACTGTGCTGAATCGGCATTGAACACTTTTTGTTTTCTATCGAGCGGAGGTTTATTTCTCGTATAAAGCGAGCTGGAGCTGGATCTGTACACCGGAGCGCACACTGCTACGTCCCCTTTTTCAATGGATTTTAACACAGTGGAAGTACCTTGGGAATTAAACTACTGTTAAGTCGTTTCTTCTTCTTTTTTCTTTTCTTTTTTTTTGTTCGCAAAAAAAAAAAATCATTCCAACAAAAGGTTTAATGATTCACAAGGAGAGGACGACGATGATCCTCACAGTGCTGTATGTGCTCCTGCCTCTTTTAGGTAAACTTCACTTGATCTATCACCAACAGCTCGTTTAATACTATTAATTTATATAATATGAAATGTTTAAATGATGAGCTTTGTTATTAATGAAGGGGGGAGAGTGTGGTAAAGGGCAGCGGCTGCTCACTGGAAGCCTGGGAAGCGTTGAGACTTTCAGATTATGGTCATAAAGTGATCCAAAAAAAACGGGGGGAAAAGTCAGCAAGGAGGTGTCGCTGCTTTATTAAATCATAATGAATATATAGGAGCTAAATGTCACTGCGTTTTTATCTTCGTGGTGAAACTGTGTGTAAACTTTCCCTTTTTTCGCCATTAGAAGGAAACAGCTTTCCAGTATTGATCGTGTTCAATGTTCAATGTACAGTAGCGACTCAAAATGTTTATTCCATTGGATAATAATTTAGCCTGCAAAGTGGCCCACTGCTTTAAAAAAACTTTGATATGTATTATGAGAAAGCAAGGTAATAACTACCAAGCTGACTTTTTTTTTTTTTTTTTTAAATGATCATCATTATATTATTATAAATGTTCCACTCTGTGTTTTCCAGATGTGTTGTCTTACGCTGAGGAGAACCTGCGTGCTGGAGCCAGCCGGCTGGACTGTGTGAGAGCCAGTGAGCAGTGCCTGAAGGAGCAGACGTGCAGCACCAAGTACCGCACGATGAGGCAGTGCGTGGCCGGCGGCAAGGAGAGCAACTTCAGCATGGTGGCCGGCCTGGAGGCCAAGGACGAGTGCAGGAGCGCTATGGACGCCATCAAACAGAGCCCGCTGTACAACTGCAGGTGTAAAAGGGGCATGAAGAAAGAGAAGAACTGCCTGCGCATTTACTGGGGGATCTATCAGACATTACAAGGTAGAGTTTTAATGCTTTTGGAGGAACTTTTTCTTGTCTTAAAATGCACCCTCACCCCTTTTTATGTGTAGTTTTCTGCAGACATAGTGTTATTGTGTAGCTTAAAGATTAATAAAGACCCTTAAGACTCCCAGTTTTGGCATCCTGCAGCTAATGTGGAATACACATTTTAGATTTCTGGTCAGTTTTGTATTAGGGCTGATATGATTTGTTGCCCCAGCTCCTCCCATTTCTGTATGGAGAAGGGTGGGAGGGATAGGGGGGGTAACTATCAGTCCTCATGACCCTCCCTGCTAGTCTACCATAAACACAAAAAAAACTCCAAAATAAAAGTGGCACACAGCTCAGTATCTAACAGTCCAATGCAATCATGCACAATCACTCCCGACCCCCCCCTCCTCCTCCCCCGTCCCCCCCTCGACTCTGTCCACGGCCACGGTCCTTCGCAGAGCCGAGACACTTTTTGACCTCCTAAATCACTTTTTCCTTGAAAGTAATGGAGCGTGAAAACCCCTCAGCGATGACAGTGCCATCTTAAAGTGTTGATCATAGCAGGGGGGTGCGGGTGTGTGTGGGATGGGGGGGGGGCTTTTAAGTCCCTAAACTGCAATCAGCCCCATCGCCAGCGAGGCGACTTCCAGTTGCGCAACACAGCTGACCAACCTGCCTAATCAAGCGTGTGGCTGTGTGCCAGCGTGGATATCGACTGACCCAAATAACCCATGTCACATGCAGGCCATTGTGAGGGGTGAAAGATGATAAACAAAACAGGAGGGGGTTAAAAAACAAGTCTATCTATCCATCTATCCATCTATCTATCTATCTATCTATCTATCTATCTATCTATCTATCCATCTATCCATCTATCTATCCATCTATCTATCTATCTATCTATCTAGTAATCTAATCTAAACATCTGTCTTCTTCCCAGGTAATGATTTCTTGGAGGATTCCCCCTACGAGCACGTGAACGGACGTCTATCTGACATTTTCCGCCTGGCTCCCATCTTAGGTAAGGAAAGAAAGAAAAGAAAAGAAAAGAAAGAAAGAAAGCTCAGTGTTTATTTTACATTGTTTCATCGGTCACTTGTCTCTCTCCGTGGAGATATACGATACAAAAGTTGAAAAGCTGTGCATGTTCTCACTGGAAGGTTATCTGTTGTGTCAAGTATTTATCCCTCCCCTCATCCTCTCATCCGCTATCTGTCTTTCTACTCCATCCCTCCCCCCCCCCCCCCCCCCCCCATTCGTTCTCACCCCCAGCGATATTGCATGCCGGCTGGAAGTGACCTTGCATGGGGAGCTATAGTTCTGAGTCTCATCAAGCAGTGGATAAATGCTTCAGCTGTGAGAAAGAATAGGGGGGGAGAAAAAAAAAAGAGAAAGGAGAAAAAGGAAAAAGGAGGGCTCTGTTGTTACTGGTGTGAGTCACCGTGGTTGTGGACAGAATCCTGTTGTGGCTGTTTGAATCCACTTGTTGAAAAGATGTGAGAGTGAGTAGCTCTGTGAGTAACGTGGGAGAGCATGACATGCATTTTTCAGCTCAGATCTTATATGTGTGTGTGTGTGTGTGTGTGAGAGAGAGAGAGAAAGAAAGAGAGCAATGCTGATTGAAGCCCCTAGATGGCGATGTTATTCCCTTCTTCTTCTTCTTCCTTCTTTTCCAGCCACTCAGGTGCTCTGTGGTCCACACAGTTGTTGCAGACTAGTGTTGTGTGTTATTGTGAAGCTCCTTACATATACTGAATGTGGTGCGATCATGTTGCTGCTTAGATGTTCATTATTACACTGCAGGTGATGAGCAGCGTGTCAAATCAAACAGACACGCTCTGCCTCCACAGCTTCAAAAAGAACAAGGCCAATTTTTTGACCCTTTTTGATAAAGAGGAAGCTTTTTTTTTTTCTTCTTCTTCTTATTTCTGTGTCTTTTTTGCCCTAAACCAATGCTTCTCCTACAGTAGGGTGACATCATAATGTGGGCGGTGAAATGCAGATAAACAACATCTTGGACTGGGTGTCGGGTTCAGTGTTATTAAGAAGCATTTTCTCCTTTTTTTTTTCCTCTTGCTACCCCCCCTTTCCCCCTCCTTCATAGAAAAAAAAGCCTTCAAAAAAACCCCACTGCATCACACTGTGTATAGGTCACTGGTCTGTAATATACCAGTCTCAGCACGAGATGAGACACCCGCAGGGGCATCAGCGCAGGATCATAGTTCACGATTCGAGGAGGGTGACAAGTCTCGACGGTCTGAGCTGTGACGAGAGGGAACCGACAGATTTACGGTGCCATTCTTAGCGAAGCCAGGCACTCCTTATTTGCTGTCCAAATGCCTCTTTATGTCGATTGATAGCGTTGCATACATCTTTTTTTTTGTCAGCTATACAAATCAGTCTAAGTGCAGTTATGCAGAGTAGGGCTTCAACTTCTGATTATTTCCATCTATAAAGTCCAAGTTGACTCTCCAAAACCTAAAGATATTCAATTTACAATGATATAAAACAGATAAAAAAGTAGGAACTCACATCGGAGGAGTTTGAAACTAGAGAATATTTGACATGTTTGCTTTCTAAATCACTCAAATCTTGCTTTTGACAACTCATCACATCAGCCTTAGTGAGACGTTCACCCAAAGAGTTGATTATTCCTTCTCAGATTGTTTAATTGAAAGGATTTTTTATAAGCTTAAAATCTACAATTTAAAGAGAAATCCACCAGATTAACTGACTAGTTTTTTCAGAGCTAGTCCAAATATCTCTTTATGTTAGTTTCCACAGCTTCACAACATCACTTCAGAACAGCCTGGCTTTGTCTTTGTCGTTAAAGTGTAGTTATAAGGTCAGAACTTACTGCGTCTGTTGATAAGGAGTGAGACGTTAGGATGAAGTGGGTGAGTGAAACTGTCAGGGTAAGTTAAAGCGGGAGATAAAACAGAAAGCAGGACGGGACAACGGGCGGTCGGTCGTAAGAGAATAGCGACTGATTGTCATCACAGAAGAATCATGGAGGAGCAGGAGGAGGAGGAGAGGGAGGTGGAGGAGCAGGTGAGAGGAGAAGCCTGCAGGGAGCGAGGGTTAATCACTGAATAGCAGAGTGAGGCTAAATGGACGGGGAGGACAGAAACAAGAAAGCATGAGATCATCCGGCCTTCCTTACTCATTCTGTGGAAAATTAAAGGGCAAGGTGACAGGAGAAGGATGGAGGCAGGAATGATTAGAGCTTAGAGCTTTTGTTTTTGATCACTCACTTCTCTCTTTTACAGTACAGTCTTGCAGCATAGTGAACAGAGGGGGGAGCTGGAAATTTAAACAAAAGAGCCACAAAAACACACACAGAGAGGCTGAGAGGGGACCAATATGAAAAAGACTCTCTGGAGGATTCTTATTTAACATCATGCAAATTTAGGTCAAAACTTTATATCAGGGGGTAGGAGTGATATTAGAGCTATAGTTTCTTTATCGCCTGCACACATTTCTTTTCTCTTACATACCTCAAATTTTATGCAAGATGGCTAATTTTTTTTTTTTTGTTACTGTGAACTTAAACTTTGTTCTATATTATAGCGCTAATTAGTCAATTCTTTTATTTTTCCCGGAGGCTCCCGGCTCCTTAGGCACCAATTTGTGAACCCGCTTGTGATCCGAGTCAGCGATCTGTAGTCTCGCCCCTCTATTTTCAGAGGAGGGCTCTAACCGCGTCGCATGTTTGTCTCAGTAAAGGCAGTAACACTCAGTCATCCCCGGCTATATAGGAACAATAGGCCCACCATGATGATCCCGTAAATCCGTGATCGACCCCCATGTCACTGACTGAAGCCACTAATCTCATGTGACACACATACGTACAGTGCACAGATGCATACACACAAATACACAAACACACACACACACACACACACACACACACACACACACACACACACACACACATACACACACATCCAATGACATGCTGGTGGCTGTCAGTCTAGTTCGGTGTCATTTCCGCCACACACATGCATGCATATCTTTACTGATTTACAGAAAGCCATTCATCAATACTTAATTGGGGGTTAAGATTTAAATAAAGGGCTATTTCATCAAAGTAAAGCCAAGATTTTCGTGCCATTTACAGAATAATCCCAAACCTTACAGAACATCACGCACACCATTTCCCTGCGCTCCTCCAGTTGTCATCTTCATCACTCATCATTAGTCACAGTAAGTCTCTGGAAGAGGCTATTACACATTTAATCCGTTAGAGTGTAAACACATTATTTATTTTGGTAAATGATAAAACACATATTTAGACACAAGGAAAAAGTTGTATAAAATACTGATGTAATATCAAGCTTTAATCATCAAATCGAACTTTGTGGATATTAGAAAATGAAATACACACGCACATAACACACACAGTATTGCCACTGGGTTAATTTAGCTAATTATTTTCATATCTTTACCTGGGGCGTCGTGGCTTTGCCTACGGGGTTGAGTCCAATGAGTCACACAGAAACTCATTTCTCTGCACCAAAAAATGAGCAACTATTGCAGTAGAGCAGCAGTCTAGTCCACACCAGTTATCCAAGTGCTTTTTACAGACATGAAAACATGTGCATGTGCTTAATTTAGACAGCTATACTTAATTAGAAACCACCCAGAGCGAGACTGCTCCAACTCTGCATGTGTAATCCTGATCAAGAGTTTTTTTTTTTTATAAATCTGCATCTGGAAGTGATAGACGATCGTGCTGTTGTTGTATTTAGAGGACTACTGTTGTTGCAGCACATTTAAGATTTAAGGAGTTAAGATTGCCATAAATTCTTTATAACAATACAGATCGATAGTCTGTACTGTAGCTGCTTGGAAAGTGGATAGAAGTGTTGCAAGACCAGCAGCACTGTCATCTTCTTCTAGTAGGTTGATGTGATGATTCAACGGGTCATGCATACTAAAGGAGGCCGCTCTCTCCCTGCCTGCTGGAACTAATGGAAACTCTATTGAGGCTGTTTCAGAATCTCCATCATGTAATTATCCTTGTAAGAAAGCAATGACTGCTTTAAAGACTCATTTAACACATTGGTTGTGACATTAAATAGGACAGTGTGTGTGTGTGTGTGTGAGAGGATGTAATGACCCAGCCAGCATGTCCATGTGGGCCTCATCTGGGTTAAAAGCAGGCTACATGGGTGCTGAGTGGGCATGGGGCTTGAACTGGGCACATTTTGCACATCCCACATGGTTTCAGTAAGAGTTGGGCTGACTGTATGAGCCCCATAAGGGATATACAGTAAGTGGGCTAAGCCGGCATGGGCATAAACAGGGCAAATTGTATGGGCCCCATATTGTTGCAGAAACATGGGCCCCATATTGTGAAGCCCATGTGGGTTGGCTAGATGGGCCCCATTCAAGGTCAATTCTGATCCCACTTAGGGGCAAACTTATGGGGTCTACATGGGTTTTACACAATTGAGCCCCACCTGAAACCCAGTCAGCACCCACTTGGGCAAACACAGGTGCAGAGAAACCCACTTGAGACTCATATTTGCAGCCCTAACTCTTATGGGGCCCACATGGACATGCTGGCTGGAGAAGCATGTTTTTTTTTTGTATGGTTTCTGCTCCGTGTTTAATTCGAATTTCCATTTTCTTTCCCGACAAAACATCCCTGTGTTCAGTCCCTTAATCCTTTTTTTCTCTCTCTCTCTATATATATCTCTTTAGCAGCTCTACCTGTTTTTTGATGTCTCTGTTTAAAGTCCAGTGAAGGGCTCAGTGAGTTCCTCTGCTGCCTGTGGAACCACTGAGACGACTGCTGCTGCCTTATTTATATGCAAAAAAACAAAAAAAAACCCAAATCTGTGCAGATGTTTCCTTCCTGCAGGTGTCACACTTTCATAATCTGAATATGTATCTGTACATTTTTTTTTTTTTTTTAGTATGTAACCTTTCTCTGAACTTCATTAGATTCCAGCTATGTAAGATGCTAGCTTTTATAAATCAAGTAAACAAGGAGGCAGATGTCACGCTGGGTTGAAAAAAGCTACAATTTTCTATCACGCTGCATGACTTCATATAAGCTTAGAGGAGAGGGGGGCGGGGGGGGGGGGGGGCGGGGGGGGGGGGGGAGAGAAGAAAAAGAGCATAGTTTAGATGAAATGACTGCCTTTCTTTTCTCCTCACCAGTTGCCCATGTTTATGAGTCAGTGATCCATGCAGGAGGAGAGAGAGCAACACATAAACAGGGAGCATTATTCGGAGACTCAAGTGGACTTAGAATTACTGCCACACCATTTGGCTCGGGCCGCTGGCGAATCACAGCCGTGTAGGAAATGGATGAATACACAGCCGGCCGGGACAGTTTCATATTACTGTATTCATAAACACTCGCAGGTGCCTTTTTGGGTCCCCTTTTTTAACACTTCTGTTGTCCTCGAGTCAAGGAAGGAAGGAAGGGAGGGAGGAAGGAGGAAGGAAGGATAGGAGGGAGGAAGGGAGGGAGGAAAGGAGGGTGGAAGGAAGAAGGAAGGAAAGGATGGAGGAAGGAAGGAGGGAAGGAAGAAGGAAGGAGGGAAGGAAGAAGGAAGGAAAGGAGGGAGGAAGGAAGGAAGAAGGAAGGAAAAGAGGGAAGAAGGGAGGAAAGGAAAGGAGGGAGGAAGGAAGAAGGAAGGAAAGGAGGGTGGAAGGAAGAAGGAAGGAAAGGATGGAGGAAGGAAGGAGGGAAGGAAGAAGGAAGGAAAGGAGGGAGGAAGGGAGGAAAGGAAAGGAAAGGAAGGAGGAAGGAAGAAGGAAGGAAAGGAAAGAAGGAAGGAAAGGAGAGAGGAAGGATGGAAGAAAGGGAGGAAAGGAAAGAAGGAAGAAGGAAGGAAAGGAAGGAGGAAGGAAGGAAGAAAGGGAGGAAAGGGAAGAAGGAAGGAAAGGAGGGAGGAAGGAAGGAAGAAGGGAAGGAAGGAAAGAAGGGAGGAAGGAAGGTAGGAAAGAAGGACATAGGAAAGAAAGAGAGAAGGAGGGAGGGAGGAAAGAAGGAAGGGAGGAAGAAATAAGGAAGGAAAGGAGGGAGGAAAGGAAAGGAAAGAAGGAAGGAAGGAAGGGAGGAAGGGGAAGGAAAGAAGGAGGGAAGAAAGGGGGATGGAGGAAGTATCTTCATTTGGGGAACGACTGATTTGAAATAAGCCATCAAAACCATTTTAACCTGTTGCCCTTGGCGATTAGAGTCGCGTGATTCCCCCGTTTGCAGATAAGAGAGCGAATTGTCCTTTAAGCACAAGCAAAAGTACGACGAGGAGAGGTGAGAGAAATGTAACACGAGGTAAAAAGTGACACGGGCCATAATCGACAGTCTGGGCTGCAGTCAAAAGTGAGTTAAGGTAAATCGAGCGGCGGCCGTGGTTGAAATGATGGGGTGGCGGGCGCTGGGTGAGGACGGATAAGAGCATCAAAGATTCCAGGAGGAGGTGCGACCCTATGAATAAAGATGAGTTTACACAACTATCATTTCACTCTGGCTAGCACGCTGACCTTGTGCAGTTGTTTGGCGGTTCGGAAGTGATAATATAGCATTTAGGTTCGAGAGCACTTATCTTTAAACTACTGTTTGTACTTCACAAAACTTGACAGTAAACAGGAAGCAGCACGAGACTCTCAGCATAGTTTGAACTTTTCCCTTTTCGTCCTTATACTGTATGTCAAGGGTATCGGTTGTCCTCGAGTCAAGGAAGGAAGAAAAGGAGGGAGGAGGGGAGGAAGAAGGGAGGAAAGGAAAGGAAAGAAGGAAGGAAAAGAGGGAGGAAGGGAGGAAAGGAAAGAAGGAGGAAGGAAGGAAGGAGGGAAGGAAGAAGGGAGGAAAGGAGGGAGGAAGGAAGGAAGGTTGGAAAGAAGGACAGAGGAAAGAAAGAGAGAAGGAGGGAGGGAGGAAATGAAAGAAGGAAGGAAGGAAGGTAGGAAAGAAGGAAGGAATAAGGAAGGAAAGGAGGGAGGGAGGAAAGAAGGAAGGAATAAGGAAGGAAAGGATGGAAGGAAGGAAAGGA
Source organism: Scomber colias (assembly GCA_021039105.1). Lineage (NCBI taxonomy): Eukaryota > Metazoa > Chordata > Actinopteri > Scombriformes > Scombridae > Scomber > Scomber colias. The sequence goes on from JAJDFG010000855.1 coordinate 30,385, forward strand.
GGGAGGAAGGAAGGAAGGGAGGAGAGGAAGGAAGGAAGGGAGGAAAGGAAAGAAGGAAGAAGGAAGGAAAGGAGGGAAAGGAGGGAGGATGGAGGGAAGGAAAGAAGGAGGGAGGAAAGGGAGATGGAGGAAGTACAGATGGAAGGAAGGAAGGAAGGAAGGAAAGGAGGGAAGAAAGGGGGATGGAGGAAGTACAGACGGAAGGAAGGAAGGAAGGAAGGAAGGAAGGAAGAAGGAATTTGACCCGGGAGGATGACACAAGGGTTAAACTACATCTAGACAGATTTCTTTCTTTCCTTTCCTTTCCTCCCTCCCTTCCTCCTTTCCTCCTTTCCTCCCTCCCTTCCTCCTTTCCTCCTTTCCTCCCTTCCTCCCTCCTTTCCTCCTTTCCTCCCTTCCTCCCTCCTTTCCTTTCCTTCCTTCCTTCCTTGACCCAGGAGGACAACAGGAGGGGTTAAATCAAACTACACCTCGACAGATTTCTTTCTTTCCTGAAGTTTCGGAGCAGAATTCATCTCCCCAACCTGACACATCTGTCACATTTAGTTCAGGCAGCCACTCAGTAATCAGAAACTGTGTTCTCTGGCTCGCAATGAATATTTTCCCCACCCCGTTGTTGTTGTATTGATGTCTGTTTGGCTTAAACTCTCTCCTTAAGCTCCGTCTGCCTCCCTGTTGGCTGGTACAGCAGCAGCACTAGCAGCACTAGCAGCAGCTCTCTGTATATATATCACCCACTCACCACTCATAAGCCCCAATACACAAAGCTCAATATTGTGTCTTTTCCATGTGTCAAGACTTCAAACACATCTTGTCCTCCTCCTTCCTACTGCTGAAGTCAACCTTGAAAAGCATATAGTTGCAGCAGTGATGTGCGCATACACCCGACTGTAAGTGTGCAAGTGTAAGTGTGTGTGTGTGTGTTTTGTGTGAGTGTGAAAACATCTGTAAGTGCGTGGCCCCCAGCTGTCAAGCCGAGGCAGCGCTTCAAATCCCAGTGTGCTGACACGCAGGGCTGAGAGGCTGTCAGCACCACTCAACCACTGGCTGCAGAGGAAGTCACTCTCATTATGAGCTGCCAATGTGTAGAGATAAGAGTATCTACCACTGTCTCTTTCCCTGATGTGTGTATGGATGCATCTGCTCGTCTGCGTGTGTGTGTGTGTGTGTGTGTGTGTGTGTGTGTGTGTGTGTGTGTGTGTGTGTGTGTGTGTGTGTGTGTGTGTGTGTGTGTGTGTGTGTGTGTGTGTGTGTGTGTGTGTGTGTGTGTGCGTGCGTGCGTGCGTGCGTGCGTGTGTGTGTGTGTGAGATAAAGTCAGGGAGGGAATGCAGAGGAGTTACAGAGGTAGAAACATAATTTATTGTGCTGTATCTTTGAGAGAGAGAGGGAGAGAGGGGGGGGACAGATAGATGGAGAGAGAGGGAGAGAGAGAGAGGGAGAGAGAGAGAGATAGATAGACACACACAGAGAGAGATAGATAGAGGGAGAGAGAGAGATAGATAGAGAGAGGGAGAGAGACAGAGAAAGAGAGAGACAGAGAGGGAGAGAGAGAGAGAGAGACAGAGAGAGAGAGAGACAGAGAGAGACAGAGGGAGAGAGAAAGAGAGATAGACAGAGAGAGAGAGAGACAGACAGAGAGAGAGGGAGAGAGAGAGATAGATAGAGGGAGAGAGAGAGAGAAAGAGAGAGACACAGAGAGAGAGAGAGAGAGAGAGAGAGAGAGAGAGAGAGAGATAGACAGAGGGAGAGAGAGAGAGAGAGACAGAGAGAGAGAGAGAGAGAGAGACTATCCTGCCTGTTCTTATAACTTTATTTTTCTTCTTTTATTTATTCAGAGTTGGTTGACTGAACACACTTGCTCTTTTTTTTTTTTTCTCTCCTGCCGTTTCCCGCTTCACGCTTATTCAGTCAAATGTATTTGTTGCTGAGAGTTGCTCTGGATATAAACAGTCCTACACTGTTTGCCGTCAAGCAGATTTAGTGTTTGCTTGATAGAAGTTGTCAGAGGAGTGGGTGTTTCCTCTCAATTTTTTTTTTTTGGGGGGGGGGTGTTTTTTAGCCTCGTGATGCACAAATCTGATACGCTGGATGAGGATTAGTGCCGATCCTGAACTTATTAAATGGATCAGACATGACACAGACTTTAAAAGGGACATTTTATTTCTGTTATGATGTCAGATATCTTTATTAAACATTGTCAAAGTGCCAAAACTTGAGGTTAACATATGTAGAAATGATACTGGATTTCTGGGGCCAGTACCAATATTATGGAATAAAATAATAAATAATCAATAATCAGAATATATGTATATAAGATGCACATTTTTTATGGGATGTGGTAATCAAACTCTTGTGATAAAGATATGTAATGCAGGTATGATATCTTACAGTTTAATTATAAAAACAGTGCACTGAAACTTTAATCTTCACTGGGAGTTTAATCATTATAAATTCATATTAATGATAAAACACATATGTACAGATATATTCAACTTTAATTAAGAAAAAGGATCGAATTGACATAAAACGCTTCCTATATAACATAAAAATCTCGGTGCACATCAGACAACATATATGCTGATACCCATATATCTGTAATAGGCCAATATCGGCCGATAATATCAGCTAATTATAATAACAATAATAATAATAATAATACATTTAATTTGTATTGTACTTTACATTTCAACAATCTCTTACCGATATATTAGTCTGGCTCTTGTAGAAATTATCCCTGCAAGTAGGCATGGGGCCGGTATGAGATTCTGGCGGTATGATAACCATAAGAAAAAATATCATGGTTTCACGGTATGGTGGTATTGCGATTCCAGCTCTAAAATGTTCCTAAAAGGAAGAAAAATAAAGACAGACATGTTAATTTAACCTGAATCTGTAATGACAGAGTGAGGGGTCGTGATACTCTACGCTGCAGCTGCACCACCTGACGGATTTCTGACCAGCACTTCCTGTCTTTGACCAGCACTTCCTGTCTTTGACCAGCACTTCCTGTCTCTGACCAGCACTTCCTGTCTTTGACCAGACTAAAATCAGCTCATACCTTAGAGTTAGGAACGGTATGACGGAAAATCTGGTGGTTTCGGTTATCGTGACTTTTTCAAATCGCGGTATACCTTGAACACGGTTATCATCCCATACCTACCTGCAAGTCAAAACTCAGGGCTTGAATCTGTACTGAACTCTTCGTTTCTACCTTGTTGAGGTGGTGACATCACCTTGTCGTGATTGCTCATAAATGGCTGTCTGTTTTGTTGCTAACGTTGTTGCTAAGGCTGTTGCTAAGGGTTTTCCATGGGACTTTCATGTCATCTATTCTCATATTTCATATTCTGGCCTAAAACATGTGCGGATGCATTTGAGAAGTTTGAGATATTTTGATTAAAGCTTGAGGCAAAAGTAGTAAAAACATTACTACTATAGTCTGTTTCATGATTTTATGACGTAACTGCTTCCAGACCTGGAGTATAGAGAAGTATAGACCTGGAAATATGTGTCACATGTCCCATTTAAGATCTTTAAAACCTACTAAGACACAATACACAACTGTTTCTACTAGCATACACTAATGTTTTAGTCTTGATGGTCATAAAAGGCCACATATTAAAGGATTGAGTAAAGACAGAAACACACTGGATGACAGAAAGACTATGATTATTAGAGACGTATCCCCCGGCAACCCCCTCAAATCCAGCATTGACATCAAATCCTAATCTCAAGGACTTCAAAACACTGCATGCAAAACTTTCAAAAACCTCATTTCTGCTTCCTTTTACCTCCCACCTGATTCCAGTCATAAACTCAGTCATGGCTGACAAAGCTTTACCAGAACTGGGGGGGGGGGGGGGGCAGCAGCTTGATCAGAAACAAACAGGAAATTATAGGAAATCACTGAATAGAGAAAAAAGTATGACTGGTGCGTCATCACTTTAGCCTCAAATCAGCCCACGGGGGGTTTTATGAGAATCCATTTTTTTCTAGAAACAGGCACAGTGCAGCTGATGACGTCATGAGTTTCCTGGTTTGGTTTTGAAGTCATGTCTGACCTCACAAATGTACTAATAAACCCTCCTCGTCATATCCCAGAAAAACCGCTCCATCACCTTTGTAAACCAAATGACTCAGCTCTCTGGGGCTAATGTAACGCAATTCAAACTGCATCATTAAATTGGATGTTTTTCTTATTCTGCATGTCAGTCACAGACCGACTGCTGCCCTCAGTGTGGTCTGACTCACAGCGACTTGAATTTTAAATCGGAAAGCTTTCTACTTCCAGACTTATGCTTCCTTTCAGCCAGAGTGCAACCTAGTTTCTAGTTTCTACAACATAAGACACCTGGACTGAGTTGGAGGCTGGTCCAAGTGTTGGGATTTTCACCTGCAGTCCTGTTTAGCGTCATTTAGCATCAACTTTTTTTCTAAGAACATGTGCAAGGTTGAAGAAAGGACTACGCCTATCACAGTAATTATCGACTTATCGTACAATAGATGGATAGATGGATGGATGGATGGATGGATAGATGGATAGATAGATGGATAGATGGATGGATAGATAGATGGATAGATGGATGTGCTATGCTATTAACCCTCCTGTTGTCCTCGAGTCAAGGAAGGAAGGAAGGAAAAAGGAAGGAAGGAGGGAGGAAGGGAGGGTGGAAAGGAAAGGAAAGAAGGAAAGAAAGGAGGAAGGAGGGAAGGAAGAAGGGAGGAAGGAAGGGAAGGAGGGAGGGAGTAAGGAAGGAGGGAAGGAAGAAGGGAGGAAAGGAAAGAAGGACAGAGGAAAGAAAGAGAGAAGGAGGGAGGGAGGGAGGAAAGAAGGAAGGAAAGGGGGGAAGGGAGAAAGGAGGGAGGAAGGGAGAAAGGAAGAAGGAAGGAGGAAAGAAAGAGAGAAGGAGGGAGGGAGGAAAGAAGGAAGGAAGGGAGGAAGGAATAAGGAAGGAAAGGGGGGAAGGAAGTACAGATGGAAGGAAGGAAGGAAGGGAGGAAAGAAGAATAAGACGGGGTCAATTTGACCCGGGAGGACGACACAAGGGTTAAATCTACCTGCATTGGGAGCTACAGTATTTGCAATCTGTGGACTTATATTTCTTGCTTTTGCCACTTTCAGGATAAACATCACATTACTGATGTTCGACCAACACTTTGGGAGCTATTTCAGATTCAGCCATGTATTTATTTATTTGAATTAATCCCTCCCTCAGTCTGGCTTCACTTTATACTCTCTAAGCCAGAGGTGTCAAACTCATTTTCATTCAAGGGCCACATAAAGACCAATTTGATCTCATGTGGGCCGGATCATTAAAAGGAAGGAAGGAAGGAAGGAAGGAAGGGAGCAAGAAGGAACGGAGCAAGAAGGAAGGAAGGGAAGACAGATGGAAGGAAGGAAAGAAGCAAAAGAAGATAGGGCAGAGGGGAGGAAGAAAGGTAGGAAGGAAATAAAGGAGGAAGGACAGATGGAAGGAAGGAAGGGAAGAAGGACAGATGGAAGGAAGGAAGGGAAGAAGGACAGATGGAAGGAAGGAAGGGAAGAAGGACAGATGGAAGGAAGAGAAGAGAAGACGAGAAGGAAGGAAGGAAGAGAAGAGAAGACGAGAAGGAAGGAAGGGAGGGAGGAAGGAATGAAGGAAAGGGAAGACAGATGGAAGAAAAAGAGGGATGAGAAGAAAGAGAATACAGGAATGAAAGATGGAAGGAAGGAAGTAAATAAAAGAAGATTGGGAGGAAGAAAGGTAGGAAGGAAGGAAAAGAGAAGGAAGGAAACTGGGCCGGATTGAACCTCACAACGGGCCGGATCTGGCGCACGGGCCGCATGTTTGACACCCCTGCTCTAAGCTCTCTGCAGTACAATGATATAACATCTGTGTTCACCCACCGATCACGTGACTCCTGATCTACAGCATGTCGCCTGTTTGCAATGCAGTAGAAAAAACCGCCGCCTATAGATCTTATAGCCCCCGCCCCCTTTCCTTCCTTCCCAACACACACACACACACACACACACACACACACACACACACACACACACACACACACACACACACACACACACACACACACACACACACACACACACAGAGGAGTTTGTTTTGTTAAAGACTCCAAAATCCACTGCCGACATTACTGTCCCTGTGCCTTGTCTCATATGAAGCCTAATCAATACCGCGCTGTGTTAGATTGGAAACTTGAGGCTGTGTCTACAAGAATCTATTGATTTCTCTCTCTCTCTCTTTTTTTTTTTTTTTTTTTCCTTCCCCTGTTCCCTCCCGCTTTTTCTGCCCAAGCTCTTCCGTTCAGGCCCGGGATCAAAGGCTTTATCCTTCAGCAAGGTTTGAGGTGTTCAGTTCCAGGCTCAGCTCCCCGCTCTCGTGTTCGGAGAGAGAGAGGACACAGCCTGTTGGGAATGTGTGTTTTCACTGACCTTGTCTCATCTCTGTACAGATGATTTTTTTTTTTTTTGGCATGCAGTGCTCAGTACGGTAATTTGAACTATGCAGCTATGCTAAGAAATGTGTGAGCACTTTTTAAGCTAAATATAGATGGATTTAAATTGTTGGTTTTGGGGAAGAAAGGCAAGGTTTAAGGGAAATTTCTCTACATTGTGGGAGAGAGATTATTCTCATTCAGTGGTAGCTGTCAGCTTTTATTGTAAAATGTACTGTATTATGCTGCAGAGGCTGAGCATAGTTCAGATATAATCCAAATCCTTAAGGCAAGGTTAAAAGAACACCTTTATATTCTATGTCTCACCGACTATAGAAGTTATTTGCTCAATCCAACCAAGCCTTTTTAAAATTATCCTTCCCCATGCAGCTACATGTCAGCTGGTCGCTTAATTCAACACACTGTTTCAGAAATGACTGATCCAGCTGTTGGCCATTGGCAGGATAATTCAAACAGCAGCCACATCATCAGGTTGCCAGTCCAATCACTGGCTGGCGCACCATGGGCCAAGAAAATCATTTAGTTAAAGGTGACCAGATTTGAGTCCCTCTGAGAGGCCTTTGATTGGATGTGAAGTGGAAGGGTGATTCATCATAGTTAATAAATGCAGTTGACAGCTTAAATCAGCAGGATGGAGCATGTGCCAGGTCTGCCTCCCGCTGCTGCTTTATACTGCATGCAAATATGGACAATTAACTTTTCACATACACAGTTGCGGATGCCCACGCACACACAGAGTTATACAGGAGTACGTGTGCCTCTGCAGCGGGACTATGGCTTACAGGTAAAGGGCAAATTCCACACACGTAATAGGTAATAGTCATATCCTCAGATTTAAGAAAGAAGCTCTAAGTGGAGAATTTGATTTAGATATGCAAACCTTTTACAGATTGAGGAAACATCTATAGGCTGATATTTGATGCATGTTAACATTGTAAACCTGGTCGATACTACGTGTTGGAAGTGGATTAGCAGTAACTGTTGTTTTCTCTGCATCTCAGGAACTCTGTTTTATCATTTAGGATCTAAATCCTGCACATTTAATACACTAAACTCATCTAAATGCTAGATGCATTGGCAAAATATCTCCATTTGAATCAAGAATAAAGTAAATTTTGCTTTAGTACTGCATAGTTAATTACACATTTACAGGCAAAGGGCAAATTACACACATAAATATAGTCATTAACTCAGATTTAAGAAACAGGTTTGAAGTGGAGATAGTTATGCAGTGTCCCCAAAACATTTTTATAGGTTGTGAAAACATCTATAGGCTGATATTTGATGCATGTTAACATTGTAAACCTGGTAGATATTACGTGTTGGAAGTGGATTAGTAGTAACTGTTGTCATCTCGGCATCTCAGGAACTCTGTTTTAACATTTAGGACCTGCTTCGAATTGAAATGGAGCAATTCATTGATCTAAATCCTGCACATTTCATACACTAAACTCATCTAAATGCATCTAAATGTGTCAAATATCTACATTTGAATCAAGAATAAAGTAAATATTGCTTTAGTACTGCATAGTTAATTACACATTTACAGGCAAAGGACATAAATATAGTCATTACCTCAGATTTAAGAAAGAAGCTCTAAGTCAGGCGTGTCAAACTTGATATGATGGACGGACAGAATGATGGATGGAAGAAAGGGAGGAAGGACAGAAGAAAGGAAGTAAGGAAAGATGGAAGGAAAGATAAAAGGAACGAAAGGAAGACAGGAAGGAAAGAAAGGGAGGAAGGAAATATGGAAGGAAGGACAGAAGGAGGTTTAAGGTTTAACTCCATGCATGCAAATAATAGTTGGGTTTTTATATTGGTGTTAGCATTAACCTTCCTGTTGTACTTGAGTCAAGGAAGGAAGGGAGGAAGGAAGGAAGGAAAGGAGGGAGGAGGGAAGAAAAGAAGGAAAGGAGGGAGGAAGAATGGATGGAGGAAAGAAGGAAGGAAGGAAGGAAAGGAGGGAGGAAGGAAGGGAGGAAGGATGGAGGAAAGAAAGAAGGATGGAAGGAAGGAAGAAAGGAAAGGAGGGAGAAGGGAAGGAAGGAAGGAAAGGAGAGAGGAAGGAAGGGAGGAAGAATGGAGGAAAACAGGAAGGAAGGAAAGTAGGAGGGAGAAGGAAAGAAGGACAGAACAGAAGGGAGGAAGGTACAGGGGAGGAAAGAAAGAGAGAAGGAGGGAGGAAGGAAGGAAAGAAGGAAGGAAGTTAAGACCTGATTCATATTGAAATGGACCAATTTAAATGTTTCAATCTCAACTTGATCTAAATCCTGCACACTTTATATTAATATAGCTACTTAACTCTTCTAAATGTGTCAAACAGCTCCATTTAAATCAAGAATGAAGTAAAGATTGCTTTAGTACCGCTTGGTTAATTACAGCGTTATTATCACATTGTGTTTTTCTTGGCTGTCTGAAGCCTGACTGACCGCCGGCAGGTGTGCCAAAGCCTCGGCCTTGTGTTAAGCTGCTGCTCTAAGCCCTCAGCTGCACACAGTCAACTCACAGGATTAATCTGCCATGGCTCCGGCCGTCAGGGTTTCCACTCGTATAGCGTTGTGTGTCTTAATAGAATTTCATACTCTACCAAAGCAAACCGGACTTGACTTAACTTATATTGTTTCATTCTTTTATATAGAAGTGGATTTGTAAAGCTATACCTCTTCCTCTCTTGGGAATGGTTGAGATATCTTATTACGAGGAGTTGACTGAGTCGTATAGATAGACACAGACGGTGATGAAGCTATATGAGAGACAGCTTTTATTGTTTAATATCAGCACGGAGACTTCTGCTATAATCAGGATTTCTTGGTTTCTTCTTAGTTTATCTTCACAAAAGGGTGTTTGACATGAAATAATATGATGTCATGGTTGTTAATGGTTTCATTTAACCCTCCTGTCGTCCTCCCGGGTCAAATTGACCCATCTGTTTTGAATGTTCCTTCCTTCCTTCCTTCTGTGCTTCCTCTCTCCTTCTCTCTTTCTTTCCTCCATCTCCCTTTCTTTCCTTCTTCTCTCTTTTTTTCCTTCTTCTCTCTTTCTTCCCTTCCTCCATCTCCCTTTCTTCCTTCTTCTGTCCTTCCTCTGTCCTCCTTTCCTTCCTTCCTCCCTTCCATCTTTCCTCTGTCCTTCTTTCCTGCCTTCCTCCCTTCCTTCTTTCCTCCCTCCCTCCTACCTTCCTTCCTTCCTTCCTTCTTTCCTCTGTCCTTCCTTCCTTCCTTCTTTCCTCTGTCCTTCTTTCCTTCCTTCCTCCGTCCCTCCTACCTTCTTTCCTTACTTACTTCTTTCCTCCATCCTTCCTTCCTCCCTTCCTTATTTCCTTTCCTCCCTTCCTTCCGTCCTCCATCCCCCTTTCATCCTTCTGTCGTTCCTTCCTTCTCACTCTCCTTCCTTCCTTCCTTCCTCCCTCCCTGCCTTCTTTCCTGTACTCCCTTCCTCCCTTCCTTCCTTGACTTGAACACAACAGGAGGGTTAATCAGTTTTTTGTCACCACATCTGGTTGTAACTGTCACCGAGAGACCAAATACACAAAGTTAAACTTATGAAGGCAGTGAAGCGCAAACTTTTATTTTGAAGGGTAGCGGCTTTGCTGTCATGTTTTTCTTTATTCCTTTGAGTTGTTGTTAATATAATAGGAAATTGTGTAATTGTGAAGGTTAATGTTTTAAGCACACATGTCAGGGGAAATGTATTACTAGATAAATACGTATTACTGGATTTTCTGAACTGCACTTACCGCGTTGCATCGGGTGTTACTTCCTCTTTGCGCTGTGGTTTTCCCAGAAAGAGCACAGAGAGCATGTATGAGAAAACCTGTGAACACCTGTGAATGTTTCTTCTCCATAATGCAGTGAAGTAAAGTGTGTTGAGACCATTCAGGAGTGTGTCTCTGCCTACCTGATAACACAACACAGAATTAGACCCACTACAATCGCACACTTAAAAATAGAAATTTAAAGCATATCTTATATTTGCTGTATTGAAAATCTACTCAAGCAAGCTGTTAATTTTATGAATTGTTACACTCTTGATTTGCAGAGTCGTAAAAACGCTCTAAGTCCAAAGTTTTTATCACTCGTCTTGCTCATACAAATAAAAGAAGAAGAAACGTGTCATCATCACCACGCTGTTTTATGTTTCTCTACTTGCTCCATTAGATCTTATTTTATTCTCTTTGCTTGTGCAACTAGCTGCCACCCACTTCTTAACCCTTTACATACTGTTCAGGGTCAAATGTGACCCATGTTTACATTGGAGAGCAGTAAAAACCCCCTACACACATTTCTTTAAGCCAGACTTTTCCTAATGTGACCCACAGTATAAAAAAAATAGAAATAAAATGCATCATTTTTTTTCATTTTTGTGCAGCTGATACACATTTTTATATATGCAAATGTACAAATTTGACATGTGTTTATTAAAGAAAAAAAGAAAAATCAGCATTCAAACATGTAAAATAGTGATTGTGAATGTCTTTGAATCAAACAGAAGGATTAACAACATTTATTAACCCTCCTGTTGTCCTCGAGTCAAGGAAGGAAGGGAGGGAGGAAGGAAGGATGGAAGGGAGGAAGAAAGAAGGAAAAGAGGGAGGAAGAAGGAAGGAAAGGAGGGAGGGAGGAAGGAAGGAAGGCAGAAGGACGGACAGGACGGAGGGAGGAAGGAAGGGAGGGAGAAGAAAGGACAGAAGGGAGGGAGGAAGGAAGGAAGGAAAGGAGGGAGGAAAGAAGGAGAGAAGAGAGAAAGGGGGGTGAAGGAAGGAAGGAAGGGAGGAAAGAAGGAACAGTCAAAACAGACTGGGTCAGTTTGACCCGGGAGGGCGACACAATAGTTAATGACTGATGACTAATTATGAGGCAGAATAAGAACAGTATGTAGTTACATGTGTTATTATTATTGTATTGTATCTTAATGTATTTGGCTGTTAATGATATGGAAAGGTTAGGTCAGGTCAGGCGGGGAGTTCTGGTCCTCTGAAATGAAGCCAACGTGGAAGTAACTTAGAACTGCATTCTATCAAAAGGCCACCAGGGGGCGACCGTCTCTATACAAGTCAATGGAGAATTCACCAACTTCTCACTTGATTTCTAACCTCAGTAAACGTTTTCAAAATGTGTTTATGGTCTCAATCGCTAGTTTAAAGCCTTCTTCAATGCAGTATGATGTTCATTTGGGACATTTTGGCCTCCCTGATTTTATATTTGACGATAAAGCAGGGTATGCATTAGGGCGTGGCTACGTCCTGATTGACAGGTTGATTGACCAATGTCCTCGAGATCCAGCCCTCGCAACCATAGCAACCTCCCCGCTCCACCCATGGCTCCGCCTCATGCCCATATAAGTAGAATCTATGTTTTTATTTTTCCCAGCATGCACCTGAAATTTTCAAGATGGCGCTGCCTAGATTAGAAACTATTGGCTTCCGAGCAGCAGTCCACAAACCAATGGGTGACGTCACGGATGTTACGTCCATTTCTTTTATACAGTCTGTGGTTATATTAGGTAAGCTTGTGGTCGGTGGTTTAAGCTGAGCCTCTTCTTCTTCATGCTTCTTGACTCTCGCTTCCCACTGCAGAAGTAGGAAATTTACTTTGAAGGTTTCCATCGGTCGATTGGAATTTACTCTTTGTCCCCGTGTGATCATGTGTGTCAAACAGCCGCAGTGTGTCTGATTAAAGGAGCACATCTAACTAAAAAGAAAAAAAAAAAACAACCCCAAAAAACAAAACACCAAAAAAACCCAAACATGTCTCTTTGGAGAATAATAGCTTCACCCCATTTTTCCTCTCCCTTCTCCCTTTGTGCCTCTCCTTTTGATCACAGAGCAGCATCATCCCTGAAAAGCAAACACACACACACACACACACACACATGTTCAAGAATGCATACACACACACACACACACACACACACACACCCAGCTGAGGCCTTGTTTTGTGCCAGTCTCTGCTCTCAGAGATGTTAAATGAGGGCATTGATACATAAATTTGCATTTGTTTCATCCACAAACCGTCCTCCTAACTAAAAAATCTATAACTGCGTGCCCCCAATTTGCCAGGCGGCTTCAGATGCTTCTATTCTGAGCTCGTTTCATGTGAGGCTAGCGTGACTGTTTGATCGATCTGGTTGTGTGTACACACTCGCTTCACACATAAGTGGGCTAAACTGCGATCTTTCACCACACCGACAAGTGCAGTTTTTTTTAAATTTCCAATGTGTAATCTCGGTTAAACACCATACTAATTATTTATTTGGGGTTCTTTACTGTATGTGTACTTTGACACACCTTTTAACACTTACATACTGTTCATATTCAGGCATTTAGAGTAGAATAGAGTAGAAATGCAGTCCTTAAAAGTGCAAAAAAAACAATAATAAATAAATACTTGCTTCTAAAAGGAAAATAAAACACATACCACATATAAAACTTTCACATTCTGCAGGTATGGATATTATAGAGTGAATAAAAAATGATCAAGTTTTTGCTGTGTTTAGTGCAAAACTGTTAATTAATCTGTTAGATTGTGATTTCAATGCTCATAATTGGTCTATATACATAATTTTGAGTCCACAAATTATCATCAGTCTTTAATAAATGTGAAAAAATGTGTGCAGAAGTAGAAAGTTGAAATATTTATCATATTCTCAGTCACTTCAGGATAAATCATCACATTTTTAGATAAAAGAAAAAGTTGTAGGTGTTTTTTTGTTTCTCTTAAATGTGAAAATGGGTCAAACTACTACTTTCAACATTTACATATTCATGCATTTAGAGTAGAATATGTCTTTATTGTCATTGTTCAAGTGCAACAAAATTGAAATGCAGTCCTTTAAAAGTGCAAAAAAAGCAATAATACATACATACTTGCTTCTAAAAGGAAAATAAAACACATACCACATAAAACATTCACATTGTGCAGGTATGGATATTGCAAAATGATCAAGTTTTTGCTGTGTTTAGTTCAAAACTGTTATTTAATCTGTTAGTCTGTGCTTTCAATGCTCATAATTAGTCTATATACATAATTTTGAGTCCACAAATTATCATCAGTCTTTAATAAATATGAATAAATGTGTGCAAAATATTTTAGAAAGTTGAAATATTTATCATATTCTCAGTCACTTCAGGATAAGTCATCATATTTTTAGCTAAAAGAAAGAAAGGTTTTAGGTGTTTTTTGTTTCTCTTAAATGTAAAAATGGGACCCTGACCAGTACGCAGCAGGTTCAAGTTGTCACTGATGTGTAAAGTCGAGGTGTAGAGCATGATTTAGACCAGATGTGGGTTTTTTGTTGATTGACGTTAAACGAACCAGAAATGAAAGGAGGCTCCGGAGCTTCCTCTCACTGTGTCTGCTGCAGAGAAGAACTATACTCCCTCACTGATGATGATACAGGAAACACCTCTCCTTCCTCTCGTCTGTGGCGTACTGAACCAGCCCTCCTGTATCTCCTCTTCCTTCCATCATAAACTCAAGGATTGTAAGAAACCCCCCCGCTCCTTTGCATCCCCGTCTGCCTATACCTGGAAAACACCCAGATTGTGACTTTTACCCGTCAGCTGAATGATCTGAATGCTCTCTCTGACTTTTCTTCCCCTCCTTTTTGACCCGTGAGTCCTGAACCTCCTTGTGAAACCTTTGTGAACCCCCTCCATTGCTTTTTTTTTTTTTTTTTTTTGGTTGGTTGGTTGGTGGTCCTGAATCAAGCGCATCTCTTGCAGAGGGTGGGGAACCTTGGAGCAGCTCTGCCACTTCCGCTCCAGGAAGGGGGGGCGACCAGGGCAGGGTATCCCAGGGCAGAGAGCCCGCTCTGGGCAGAGGGAGCCCCTCCTCTACGGAACTTCAGGATCCCAGTAGAAACAGGAGAGCTCATCCCAATTGGGCCATACTGGGTAACGAGTGCTTTTGTGTGTGTTTGATGGTGCATGATTGCTTTCTTGAGATGAAGTCAGACACAGGATTCATACTTCAGATTGTTCTCTGTCTGCGGTTCAGCTCGCGCTCCGCCAGCCGCCTGCAGCTCATTTCTCTTTTCTCTCTTTCGTTATGAGCCGAGCGGTTTCGTCTATTCTTGTACAGCAGCAGCAGGTCATATGGTGCACAAGTAAGTTTCACAAGTTGCCAGATGATGATTTATTTAATTATCATATTATGATATTTAAAGGAAAGAAAACAGACTGTAATAGTCCCTGCAGCTACAGACAGGCATTGCAGACATACTGTATTTTGACTCTTTTTTTTATATTCAACATTTTCTGGATTTCTGATCAGTTTGAAACACTTAGAAAATAGAAATAGTTGGATCTGAGCATAAGTGTGGTTTGCTCTTGGCTCATTTTGTTAATGCTGCCCCAGCCAGCAGGTCCATGTGGGCCCCATAAGGGTTAAATTTGGGCTGCAATATGGGTCTCACATTGGTTTGTCGGCAGTTTCCATGGTGACCCCACCTGTGTGTGCCTATATGGGCATCAAGTGGGTTCTGACTGGGTTTCATATGGGGCCCAACTGGGTGAGTTAAACATGAGGGGCCCATGTTTCTGAAACAATATGGGGCTTATATAATTTGCCCTGTTTTTGCCCATGCCCTCTTAGCCCACTTACTTCCCTTATGAGACTCATACAGTCAGCCCATTTGTGCTTCACATGTGGGGCCCACGTTACTGAAACCATGTTGGACCTGCAAAATATGCCCTGTTTATGCCCAAGCCCACTCAGAACCCATGTAGCCCACATTTAACCCATGTGGACATGCTGGCTGGGTGGGTGGGTGGCCTTCCCAAGCATGAAGAACTGCTGGTTACCAAATATTATCTGTATGTTTATGCCCATAAAACTGGACTTTTGGGTGGTTTCCTGTTCTTGGTTCAGATTATATCCTTATTAATGAAGCTGGCCACTTGTAATTGAACATTTAATAAAAGAAAACAGGTGTAATTGCTTCAGAGTTGCTTGTGAGTGAGATACGAGTCTCATAACGTCAGATTCACTCTGATCTGTTGCACCGTTCCCACTGATTTTACCCTCCTCGGTGTTAGATTAAGCCTGTTATAGATTTTGTTTCCCTTGGGATCATCTGTGAGAGGTGTCAGTACGTCGGCCTGTCCGTCCGTCCGTCCGTCCGTCTGCTTAGTCAGCTGTGTCAGGGAGGGCTGACACGTCCTTCACAAGAGTTTCTACAACAGATGTGCTCTCTGTCGAAAAAACCCAGGAGAAGAGACGAGAGACGGACGGATGGAGAAGAGGGAGGCGGCGAGAGAGCGAGAGAGAAAAGTAGGGGGTTGGAAGAAGCGGAGGATATGTCATATTTTGATATTCCCACTGCCACTGCCATTTTGGCTTATGAATTTCCATTTTAGAGGGCAGCCAGTGTCTGTGACTGCTACATTAGTTTTATAGCCAAAAACAGCTTATTGCAGGCAGTGATGGTGCGAGGGAAATATTTCATTTTGCATCACAGCCTGCTGAAAAGTTAACTTGCTATGTCTTTGTGAATGAATTCAGTCATTATTTTACAAAAGCGACTGCATTATTTCAATCTTTAGCGTGCATGTGCATCCACAGATCGTGCACGTCGGAGCCTTGCACTGCAGAATATTGAGCATTTCTCACTCTGGTATATATATAATATGTGAATGAGTTCATGTCTGTATTCACGCACAACTGACCCGAAAGAAGCAAACACACACAAACGCACATTAAACAAGCACATTTTCTGCTGCGAGTCTCGCTGCAGGGGGGATTACATCAATAAGGTTGCGGAGGTTGAATCACGCTGATTTGTGAGTTCTAACTGAAACCTGAGGGGCCGACAACCAACGCCGGCTCTCTCTCTCTGCTTTCATCCCTCTTTTCATTTCACCAGGTGCATTTCCACTCTGCTGTTCTCTGTCGGATTGTGCATAACTAGAAGGAGTAGAAATGTGTATGTGTATGTTTTAACATGTATTTCAGGTATCTATGGTTATGGTCTGTGGTTGTCATGGTAGTGGTTTCAGCTTCCTGTACTAGAGCTAGATCACATCTTACTGTCACTTCCTGTTATATGCACTTCCTGTTATATGCACGCTGGGGAAAATACAGAATAGAGCAACTCAGGAAACGTTGCTCAAAGGCTACTACATAACCACAATATTTTGCCTCTTCCTTCCTTCCTTCCTTCCTTCCCTCCCCCCTTCCCCCCTTCCTCCCTCCTCCCTCCTTCTCTCTTTCTTTCCTCCCCCATACCTTCCTCCCTTCCTTTTTTCCTCTGTCCTATTTTCCTTCCTTCCTTCTTTCCTCCATCCTTCCTCCCTTCCTTCCTCCTTCCTTCCTTCCTTCCTTCCTTCCTTCCTTCCTTCCTTCCTTCCTTCTTTCCTTCCTTCCTTCCTACTTTCCTTCCTTCTTCTTCCCTTCCTTCCTTGACTCGAGGACAACAGGAGGGTTAATGCTAATATAAAAACCCAACTATTATTTGCATACATGGAGTTAAACCTTACATACTGTTCGGGTCAAATGTGACCCGTTTTGACATTTGGCAGCTTTTACCCTGAAATTTGATGACTTTTCCTAAAGTGGCCCAAAAATAATAGTTTTAATAAGATAGTAGTTATGAGGATTTCTTTGTATGATGTAGCAGTGAAGACTGATGGCTCTAATGGTTCTACAATAAACCCCACAGCTCCATTAAGCTCTGCTCATTTTCACTTGACATAGAAAATAACATTTAACCATCAAAAAGAGACGCAAACATGACTAAAAGAGACACAAATTGACTAAAGAAACTTAAAAAACTACAAAAAACAGACATAAAAATGACTAAAAAGAGAGTTTGAGTAAGAGCTGCCATCTAGTTACCATAGCAACTTAGAGATGGAATGACTAAAGAGACTCAAAACTACCAAAAAGAGACATTTAAATCATTACTGCTATGTTATATTTTCATGTCTGAGGTAAAGTAGGTCATGATATTGTGTGATAGGAGATGTTTAGTGGTGTAAAAGCTAAACAATACTCTCTCTCTGCTCTCTGACACATGAATCAAAGTTTAATCACATTTATTGATCAGTCAGATTGAATATTGATGCTTTCTAAACACTCTGTGGTTCAACATTTGGTATAGACACGTTTTATGACCCAGAACATACTGCGAGGGTTAAGATGCAGTATTTTAAACAGAAAACTCATCTTTATAAAATATATACAGGGTTAAATATGTTTGGATCTGGTAGTGTATTGGTTATGGTTAACCCTCCTGTTGTGCTCTAGTCAAGGAAGGAAGGGAGGAAAAGGGAAGGAAAGGAGAGAGGGAGAGAGGAAGGAAGGAAGAAAGGGAAGGAGGAAGAAGGAAGGAAAGGAGGGAGGGAGGGAGGGAGGAAGGAGGAAGAAGGAAGGAAAGGAGGGAGGAAGGAAGGAAGGGAGGAAAGAAGGAAGGAAAGGAGGGAGGAAGGAGGGAAGGAAGGAAAGGAGGGAGCGAGGAAGGAAGAAGGATGGAAGGAAGGGAGTGAGGAAGGAAGGAGGGAAGGAAGGAAAGGCAGGAGGAAGTAAGAGGAAAGAAGGAAGGAACGAAGGAGGGAAGGAAATGTGAAGTGAAGGAAAGGAAGGAAGGAAGGACAGAAGGAAAGAAGGAACAGTCAAAACAGATGGGGTCAATTTGACCCGGGAGGACGACAGGAAGGTTAAATTCTCTATAAAAGCCTTGGTGCCGTTGTGCTGGCATGAAGACAAAGACAGAAAGCTGCAGTATCAGATGTTTTTACCAAGTCTCTGCTGCTTGAGAGGTAAAAGTGCAGCGGGTTTTTTTTTTAGCATGATGTTAACTTATAGTCCTTCACTGTGTAGTACAGCGCTGGAGTACTCTGAGATGGGAACAGTCTCCCACTCGTTATTTTGACAAAGTGTCTCTGGGAGACGTTTATGGAAAGGTTGATATGTCGCTGTGCCACTTTCTGCCTGTCACACCTAAAACGCTCCTGCTACAGTCTGCGTTAAGTGGGGTTTGTGCCTCTGTGTGTGTGTGTGTGTGTGTGTGTGTGTGTGTGTGTGTGTGTGTGTGTGTGTGTGTGTGTGCGTTTCCTCGAGGATGCCGACGACGTTCAGATTAATTAAAAACTTCAATCCCTCTGTTCTCTCTGACAGAAATATGGATGCCGCCGAGGGCTTAACTGTAAATACTGTTTCTCCAAAATTGTCGTTTTTAAGGAGATTCATCGTCGCAGGTAATAATTGATGTTTTAGGCAAAGCAGTGAGGATTTTAAATTAGAGAGAGATAGAGAGAGAGAGAGAGAGAGAGAGAGAGAGAGAGAGAGAGAGAGAGAGAGAGAGAGAGAGAGAATTGGACTTTGTGAATTGTCTTTTTACTTTTATGAGTCATTTCAAGTTTACAGTTAAACAGAGTCCGAGTCACATAATACCATGCGGGGAGTTCTGGTCCTCTGAAATGAGGCCAAGGCGGAAGTAACTTAGAACTGCATTCTATCAAAAGGCCACCAGGGGGCGACCGTCTCTATACAAGTCAATGGCGAATTCACCAACTTCTCACGTGATTTCTAACCTCAGTAAACGTTTTCAAAATGTGTTTATGGTCTCAATCGCTAGTTTAAAGCCTTCTTCAATGCAGTATGATGTTCATTTGGGACATTTTGGCCTCCCTGATTTTATATGTGACGATAAAGCAGGGTATGCATTAGGGCGTGGCTACGTCCTGATTGACAGGTTGATTGACCAATGTCCTCGAGATCCAGCCCTCGCAGCCATAGCAATCTCCCCGCTCCGCCCATGGCTCCGCCTCATGCCCATATAAGTAGAATCCGTGTTTTTATTTTTCCCAGCATGCACCTGACATTTTCAAGATGGCGCTGCCTAGATTGGAAACTATTGGCTTCCGAGCAGCAGTCCACAAACCAATGGGTGACGTCATGGATGTTATGTCCATTTCTTTTATACAGTCTATGGTTAAATTTCACATTGCCGGCCTACGAGAGGCAAACAACTCTCCCAATCGACATCAATTATTATGATAAGAGCAACATATCCTCATAATTAAACGACAAACTACAAATAAGTGGATTGTACCATGAACTCCAGGACGACCCGTATGTGTGTCCTCTATCGGCACCTTTCCAAAAAACAGTTACAAGTTTTAAGTTAAGTTAAAAAATAATGTTTTACTGTGGTTAAGGTAAAACAAATCCCACATGATTAGTGTAAGGAGGGAAAAGATCATGGGTTTTAGGTCTTTAATGATCACTTGAGAAAACGTGGCGTGGGTTTAAAAATTACTACTACTACTGTTACTTCTAACTGCGTCGTCATGGCAACAGCAAAAACGTCAACATCGGTAGCAGGAAGTGAACGATGGTCTCTATGGCGGCTCAATTATTATAGCTATAGGTCATTTTTGACTTTTTAATTTACAACCTATATAGTATAGTGTCACTTTTATCTTTGGAGGAAGAGCTAGATAAAAGACTTTCATTTATTAGGATGAAGAAGAAGTCAGCGTTATTATTATTATATGAACGTCCAAACCTGCCTTGATCTTTGAATATACAATCCAGATGGTCTTTTTTAGTGGTAACAAAGCAGCCCTATATTAATGTTCTACTATATAGACCTCCATAAAGAAATGATGTTTTTGGCTCTTTTGAACTCAATGCATTCTTTAAAAATCTGTCATGTAGAGAGCAGCTCCATGTCGGATTAAAAGCAGAGCTGTTGGAGAGCAGCTTTTTTTTTTTTTTTCTTCTTCTGTTGTTTTTCAGACAGGTGGAAAGGTTTTCTTTGGCGAAAAGAGAAGTTGAATTTTTTTTTCAGCTAAAGCGAATAAAAAATAGGTTCTTTTGTGTGAGAAAGCATATCATGAAAAGCAGGTGGGGTTTTTTTTTTTTTTCTTTTTTAGTTCAGAGAGGCAGCCGACAATTTGAAACATACAGTAAGGCAGAATGAAAAGAAAAGAAAAGGAAAGAAGGAAAGTAGGATGTATTTTTCATGTTGTGTTTAATTCACTATAGTTCATTGTGTCAGCTGCTCAAAATCAGAAGTGGAGAGTAACTAAGTATAATTTTTTCTTTATACTTCCTGTATAATATTTCCATTTTTACAGACTTAAAAGTTTTGGTACATTTCAGAAGTGAATTTTGGACTTTTTAGCTTCTGGTTACTTTATGAATCTTTGACTAACTTCCTTCCTTCCTCCCTCCTATCTTCCTTCCTTCTTTCCTCCCTTCCTTCCTTCTTCCCTCCCTCCCTCCCTCCTATCTTCCTTCCTTCCTTCTTTCTTCCTTCCTCCCTCCCTTCTTTCATTCCTTCCTTCCACCCTTCCTTTCCTTCCTTCCTCCCTCCTTTCTTTCCTCCTTCCTTCCTCCTTCTCTCTTTCTTTCCTCCCCCTACCTTCCTCCCTTCCTTCTTTCCTCACTCCCTTCTTTCCATCCTTCCTTCCGTCCTTCTTCCTTCCTTCCTTCCTTCCTCACTCCCTTCTTTCCTCCCTTCCTTCTTTCCTCTGTCCTTCTTTCCTCTCTTCTTCTTTTCCTTTCTCCCTCCCTCCTATCTTCCTTCCTTCCTTCTTTCCTTCTTCCTCCCTCCCTCCTTCTTTCCTTCCTCCTTCCTTCCTTCCTTGACTCAAGGACAACAGGAGGGTTAATAAGATCATAAGAACATTGCAGTTGTCGGGTAAAGAAGTTCATTTATCAAGTAAAAAGTGTGTTTTTAAAATCTTACTAACAGTTGAACAGCAGGCAGTGAACTAGACATTGAATTAAGATTATTTAATTAAATAAATAAAACTGGTCATAAAATATAAAAATAACCCCAAATAACTGAATTAACCTTTAATTTCGTATTTTTTGATTAAGTCGATTGTGTAATTGTCCTGTTTTCCCCTCCAAATTGAACTCAAAGCAGTGACGAAGAAATTATGCAGAACAATGCAGGTCGACTTGTGTCTACGCTCGCTAAAGGCAAGGATCAAACCTGCGATACCCCCCCTCCCCAAAGCCCCCCCCCCTCCAATGATTATTCCCACCACACAGAAACACACTGTCATCAACTCGTAGCCTCGTCAGTTCAGGAGATTTTGCCACCGGCCTCGCTGTCTCTTGGATGAGCCGTTATCATTAAATGAGGAAGACTAAAATCTCCTCCCGAACCAAATGAGTCATGCCTGTCTGAAAGAGAGAGCTTATTTTAAATCAGCATTCTTAGTCGGAGAAGATTACGAGGGCCACGCCCAGAGCGTTTATCCTCTCTTTTCCCATTCTTAGGGACTTTGCACAATTCTCACAGCCTTAATATAAAATACTGATGATTAATTAGAAACAGAGCTGTGAGGTAAACGCATTGTATAAATCAGCTGTGGTGTTAAATGTTTGAAATTTGCATTTTTAGAGGGAACCTATGGCAACTCAATATAACACAAATATAATGAATCTGCATTAAATAAGCAGGAAGTATAGGAAGGCGAGAGTAATTTTAAAAAAAAAGAAAGAGCTGAAACAAAAATGCATTCAAAAAGTTTAATCCTCCTGTCGTCCTGGAGTCAAGGAAGGAAGAGAGGGAGGTAGGAAGAAGGATGGAAAGGAAGGAAAGGAAGGAATGAAGGGAGGAAGGAAGGAAAAGAGGGAGGAAGGAAGGGAGTAAGAAGGAAGGAAAGGAGGGAGGGGTTAAGGAAGCATGGAAGGAAGGAAGGGAGGAAGAAGATAGGAAAGGAGGAAGGAAGGGAGGGATGGAGGGAGGGAGGAAGGAAGAGGGAGAGAGAGGGAGGAAGGAAGGAAGGAAGGATGGGAGGAAGGAAGAGAGGGAGGGAGGGAGGAAGGAAGGAAGGAAAGAAGGAAGGAAAGAAGGAAAGGAAAGGAGGAAGGAAGGGAGGGAGGGAGGGAGGGAGGGAGGGAGGGAGGGAGAAGGATGGAAGGGAGTAAGAAGGAAGGAAAGGAGGGAGGGGTTAAGGAAGGAAGGAAGGAAGGAAGGAAGGGAGTAAGAAGGAAGAAAAGGAGGGAGGGATTAAGGAAGGAAGGGAGGGAGGGAGGAAGGGAGGAAGGAAGGAAGGAAGGGAGGAGGGAAGGATGGAAGGGAGTAAGAAGGAAAGGAGGGAGGAAAGGAGGGAGGAAGGAAGGAAGGAAGTAAGAAGGAAGAAAAGGAGGGAGGGATTAAGGAAGGGAGGAAGGAGGGATGGAAGGTAGTAAGAAGGAAAGAAGGGATGAAGGGAGGAAGGAAGGGAGGAACAGTCAAACCAAAATGCATACAGAGAGATATGTTAAACATATTTCAGTGTTAAATGTTAAACTGCTGTTGTAACAAAAAAAAAAAGAAAAGGTCACGGAGCATCATTCAAACTCTGACAGTCACGCTGGCTGAAATATTCCATTTCCCGGTGTGAAGCGTCCAACATCAGGCAGCCGTCGTGACTCATTAAGCACCAGAACATTTACACTGTACTGATGGAGTTCATAAAACATGGGAGTGACATGTTTCCACTGAGCAGGTAGACCTCTGACGCTGCTCTCATGTCTGGTCAGGTCATTAACCCTCCTGTTGTCCTCAGGTCAAGGAAGGATAGGAGGAAGGGATGAGGATGGGAGGAAAGAAGGAAGGAAGGAAAGGAGTAAGGAGGGAGGGAGGGAGGGAGGAAGGAAAGAAGGAAAGGAGTAAGGAGGGAGGGAGGGAGGAAGGAAGGAAAGAAAGAAGGAAAGGAGTGAGGAGGGAGGGAGCAAGGAAGGAAAGAAAGAAGGAAAGGAGTGAGGAGGGAGGGAGCAAGGAAGGAAAGGAGTAAGGAGGGAGGGAGGGAGGAAAGAAGGAAAGAAAGAAGGAAAGGAGTGAGGAGGGAGGCAGCAAGAAAGGAAGGAAGGAAGGAAAGGAGTAAGGAGGGAGGGAGCAAAGAAGGAAGGAAGGAAAGGAGTGAGGAGGGAGGCAGCAAGGAAGGAAGGAAAGGAGTAAGGAGGGAGGGAGCAAAGAAGGAAGGAAGGAAAGGAGTAAGGAGGGAGGGAGCAAAGAAGGAAGGAAGGAAAGGAGTAAGGAGGGAGGGAGGGAGGAAGGAAGGAAGAAAGGAAGGAAAGGAGTAAGGAGGGAGGGAGCAAAGAAGGAAGGAAGGAAAGGAGTAAGGAGGGAGGGAGGGAGGAAGGAAGGAAGAAAGGAAGGAAAGGAGTAAGGAGGGAGGGAGCAAAGAAGGAAGGAAGGAAAGGAGTAAGGAGGGAGGGAGGGAGGGAGGAAGGAAGGAAGGAAAGGAATGAGGAGGGAGGGAAGGAGGAAGAAAGGAAGGAAAGGAGTAAGGAGGGAGTGAGGGAGGAAGGAAGGAAAGAAAGAAGGAAAAGAGTGAGGAGGGAGGGAGGAAGGAAGGAAGGAAAGAAAGAAAGAAAGGAATGAGGAGGGAGGGAGGAAGGAAGGAAGGACATGAGTAAGGAGGAAAAGATGAAGGAAGCAAGGAAGGATGGAAGGAATGTTATGAGTTAAAGCCAAAAGAAAGAAAGCCATTTAATTCCACTACTGCTGCTGCTGATGGGAAGTAGAATGAAGATTATAATGAGGCAGATTCATCAGGCGGCAGGAAGTGCAGCAGCTACAGGAAGATAAATAAGACTAATGAAGAATACATATTTAAAGAGGTTAAGAAAACCAACAAACCCCAGAAAAAACTTCATTAGGCAATTTTACAAAAACAAGGCAGGGTCAATAACATGACATTATATTATTTTGTATTTACTCAAGACTTTCTTTTCTCCTTCTTCGCTTGCTCACCACTTCCTCCCCTCCCTCCTCCCCTCCTCCCCTCCCTCCTCCATTCCCTCCGTCCCTGAGTTATTTGTTCGAGTGGATGGAAGAAAGGAAGGAAGGAAGGCAGGACGGAAGGAAAAGAGGGAGGAAGGAAGGGAGGACGGAAGGAAGAAAAAGAGGGAGGAAGGAAGGGAGAAAGGAAGGAAGGAAGGAAGGAAGGAAGGAAGGAAAAGAGGGTGCAAGGAAGGGAGGAAGAGGGATGGAAAGGAAGGAATGAAGGGAGGGAGGAAGGAAGGAAGGGAGAGAGGGAGGCAGGGAGGAAGAGGGTTGGAAAGGGAGGAAGGAAGGAAGGAAGGAAGAGAGGAAGGAAGGAAGGAAGGAAGAAAAAGAGGGAGGAAGGAAGGGAGGACGGAAGGAAGAGAGGGAGGGAGGAAGGAAGGAAGGAAGAGAGGGAGACAGGGAGGAAGAGGGATGGAAAGGAAGGAATGAAGGGAGGGAGGAAGGAAGGAAGGAAGAGAGGGAGGCAGGGAGGGAGGACAGAAGGAAGAGAGGGAGGGAGGAAGGAAGGAAGGGAGGAATGGAGGAAAGAAGAAAGGAAGGAAAAGAGGGCGGAAGGAAGGAAAAGAGGGCGCAAGGAAGGGAGGAAGAGGGATGGAAAGGAAGGAATGAAGGGAGGGAGGAAGGAAGGAAGGAAGAGAGGGAGGCAGGGAGGGAGGACTTCCACCCCCTCCTCCCCTCCTCCACTCCTTCCCTCTTTCCCTCCGTCCCTGAGTTATTTGTTCGAGTGGAGCGTCACAGGTCACTGAGCGTGGCGTCAGCCCTGAAGGAAGCCATCGTAGTATACTAACCAGGCAGGAGAGAGACTACTCTACCCACAGGTGACTGGCGCTGGGCCACAAACACCCCCCCCCCCCTCCTACCCCCCCTCCCTCCTACCCCCCACCCCCCCTCCCTTCTACCCCCCCTGCGAAATAGCACACCAACTGTTCACCCGTCTGCATTCACACTCAGTTTTAAAGCAATGGTAACGACACAGAGAGCATTCCAGGAGAGCTTGAAATAACACATTAAAAAAGAGTATTATGAGAATTAGAGCTGGCATGAACGTGTAACCTCAAGGGTGAGTGTGTGTGTGTGTGTGTGTGTGTGTGTGTGTGTGTGTGTGTGTGTGTGTGTGTGTGTGTGTGTGTGTGTGTGTGTGTCGGCCTTTCTGTTATTCATAGATTGAGACAGACACGGTGTGAGTGGTTTTAAGGTCAAAGAAGACAGTAAACAGTGAAGCCGACTGACCCAGGGTCAAATCACTTGAGGCTCTCTCGCACAGAAACCGGCACTCGGAGTGGAAATTAGTTTTTTTTTTTTAGTCGGAGGTCTGAATCATTTTATACTGAAATATAAAATAATTTTAAAAAAGAGTGGTAATTATCCTGCTGATTTGTTATGATCAAGATGGAGAGATAAAACGAAAAGAGAAGCAGAAGGGAGGAGACGGTTAAAGACAGACACCTGCTGTCCCTGCCATGTCTCTCTCTGTGTGTGTGTGTGTGTGTGTGTGTGTGTGTGTGTCCGTCCGTCATGCGGCTGCTCTGCTGTGGTCGACTTGTACTTCATCCATTATTCACAGCTTCGCATTGACTGAGAATGGGAGACTTATCGCTGTCCAGCCAGAGGGAGGGAGAGGTGAAAGGGACGTAATGTGCAATTGGACCAGCGAGAGGGCTGCACGGCCAAATGCGCTAATGTGCATCACGGTTCTATGTGTGTGTGTGTGTGTGTGTGGAAGTGTGGAAGTGTGGAAGTGTATAAGCATAAAGTCGACCTCCTCTTTTCTGTGTGTGTGTGTGTGTGTGTGTGTGTGTGTGTGTGTGTGTGTGTGTGTGTTTGTGTGTGTGCTGCAGAGAGCCAGGTGTCCTGGTGTGTGAGTCACAATACTCTGCTGTTGTGCCCGTGGAGCATATCTGTTTAAATCACTGACGTTGACACAGACACACACACACACACACACACACATACAGATACACACACACACACACACACACAAAAACAAAAACACACACACACACAAAAACAAAAAAACACACACACACACGCACACATATACTCAAAGACACACACACACAGATACAAATCCAAAAACACACAAACACACACACAGAGAAACACACATTCACATACATACTCAAAGACACACACACACACAGATACAAATCCAAAAACACACAAACACACACACAGAGAAACACACATTCACATACATACTCAAAGACACACACACACACAGATACAAACACAAAAACACACACAAACTCACATACGCACATACACACAGACACACACACAGACACACACACACACACACACACACACACACACACACACACACACACACACACACACACACACACACACACACACACACACACACACACACATACAAGACTGTGAAAAATGAGCAGGAGCATTTCCTTCCCACTGCTCCCAGTATGTTGTGATAGTGGGAAGCCTGTGTCAGCTCAGACTCCGGTGGGCAGGTCGACGTTTAGGACTCGGCACATTACGCTTGTGAGGACGAGCCGACGAGCCGACGAGCCGGAGCGCTTGGCGAAGGAAGTGAGAAGTTGTGGCTGGAAATGGCGACGTTTTTGTAAAATATCAAATTTACCGTTAACACAACTTATTATATAAAACATTACTTCCTATCACAAGACGTCAGCAGAGATAAATGCCATTTCACCAAAGTGGGTAGCTCTTAATTCATAATGAGTCATAAAACACACACACACACACACACACACACACACACACACACACACACACACACACACACACAAAATAACCTTTTCTCTTCAGGGAGGCCATTAAAAACAAAACCAATCCTAATGGCACTGTAGCTGAACATTACTACACACACACACACACACACACACACACACACACACACACAGAGAGAGAGCTCTTTGGCTGCTAAGCTGAAGGTTTTACACTGTAATTGGTTTTAATGAGACAATATGTTCCCAATTTAGGGTTTTTCTTTATACATAAAAAGCTCGGAGTGGCATTAATGTTATCACCCTGGTCCTGGTCTGAAAGGAAAGTCAAATAACTATACAAGAGGTCAATATATACAGTTTTTCCAGTCTATTATATGTACTTTTATACTGATTATAACTAGGGCTGTCAAACGATTAATTTGCTTTAATCGAGATTAATCGCATGATTTCTATAGTTAATTGCGATTAATCTCGATTTGAATTGCATGTTTAAAATCCTGTTATTTTCCATTTCAAGGCAGTTTTAAGCCCATAATGTAAAGCATTTCTTACCAGAGTGTCTTAACTGGGAATCAATCACGGCTCTGCTGCGACTCCCACACTCCAAAATGGTCCTTTGGTGGAGCTGAGGCTGGCTTGGCTGCACCTGGGTGTTTAGCGTGGAGGTGCTAACTCAAACTCCACGTACTCCGGTGGTAGTTAAACTCTGTTTGACACAGGTTGCATTTTACTTTTGACTTGTCAACTGAAGCGTCTGGAAGTGTTTTATAGTTAAACAAGCCGTTCAAAAGTCCAGTAGCTCTCTTACTTTCCATCAGCGCGGTAGGTTTACTGCAGGAGGCCACTTCAAAGCATAGCGCTACAGCTAGAGGAGCCGTCTACGGGTGAGTAGGAGGGACAAAAAGGCTTGCAACATTAAAATGCGATTAAAAAAAATGTACGTGTTATGGATTGCATTAATCTAATCGCGATTAACACGTTAACGCTGACAGCCCTAATTATAACTGATTAATACTGATTATCAGAGTCTTTTTGAAGATAACAATCCAGATCCTCTATCTGCAAGCTGATTCAGTATTAGTACATTTTCTTCTTTCTTTCTTTCTTTCTTTCTTTTCTTTCTTTCTTTCTTTCTTTCTTTCTTTCTTTCTTTCTTTCTTTCTTTCTTTCTTTCTTTCTTTCTTTCTTTCTTTCTTTCTTTCTTTCTTTCTTTCTTTATTCTCAACAGGGTGGGACCAGTAAAACCATTGCATAATAACTACAATACATATTATAACTTTACTATAATAAACCAATCTGCTTAGGGCTAGTATATGAAAATGGATAATATCTTTAGTCTTTAAAGAGAAGTTAAAGTCACAAGTCTTCATAGACAAATTGAAAACACATGAAATAGTCTCAAAGTGTCAAAGTCTAAAAGACTCAACTCTATTTTTGTGGCTTAACCATCAAAAACCATCATCATCATTTTATTTAACCCTCCTGTTGTCCTCGAGTCAAGGAAGGAAGGGAGGAAAGGATGGAGGAAGGAAAACAGGAAGGAAGGGAGGAAAGGATGGAGTAAGGAAGGGAGGAAAGAAGGGAGGGAGGAAGGAAAGGAAAGGAAAGGGAGGTAGGAAGGAAAGGAAAGGAAAGGAAAGGGAGGGAGGAAAGAAGGAAGGGATGAAGGTTGGGATGAAGGTAGGGAGGAGGGAAGAAAGAGAGAAGGAAGGAAGGAAGGAAGGAGTGAAGGAAAGAAGGAGGTAGGGAGGATGGAAGGACAGAAGAAAGGAAGAACAGGGATGGACGGAGGAAAGAAGGAAGGGAGGAAAGAGAGAGAGAAGGAGGTAGGGAGGAAGGATAGAAGGAACAGTCAAAACAAACGGGGTCAATTTGACCCGGGACGACGACACGAGGGTTAAAGGGCTCTAATGCAATGGAGGGAAAGACAACAGGAGGGTTGTGATTCATGTCTGACTCAAAATGTTTAGTACTGGCTTTGAAAGCTGTTTTAGAATATGGGTTACATTATTTTCGAGGCAGTAGTTGTTGAATGCAAATTTTTACAACCTCTCGCCTTCATGTCAGCCGAAACACCAGAGGAGTTTATATATCAGCAACAAACACACAGCACAGCTTTGCTTCAGGCTTCATAAAAAACAACAGGAAGGGGTTTAAAAAACAACATCAAAAAAAATATAACCAAAAAAAAATGACTAATAGAGGGTCTTTACTTTCTGATTCCTGCTTAACCCTTTATAGGACACTCATTGAAAGGAAGGGAGGAAGGAAGGGAGGATGGAAGGAAGGAAGGAAGGAAGGAAGGAAGGAAGAGGAAAGGGGGGTGGAGGAAGGAAAGAAGGAAGGGAGGAGAGAAGGAGGGAGGGAGGAAGGACAGATGGAAGGAAGGAAAGGAAGGAAGGAAGGACGGAGGATGGAAATAAGGAAGGGAGGAGAGGAGGGAGGGAGGGACTAATCGAGGTCTTTACTTTTCTGATTCCTGCTTAACCCTTTATAGGGACACTCATTGAAAGGAAGAGAGGATGGAAGGAAGGAAGGATGGAAGGAAGGAGGGAAGGAGGAAGGAAAGGAAGGAAGGACGGAGGAAAGAAGGAAGGAAGGAAGGTACGGGGGAGGAAAGAAAGAGAGAAGGAGGGAGGGAGGAAGGATAGAAAGAAGGAAGGAAGGAAGGAAGAGGAAAGGGGGTGGAGGAAGGAAAGAAGGAAGGGAGGAGAGAAGGAGGGAGGGAGGAAGAACAGATGGAAGGAAGGAAAGGAAGGAAGGAAGGAAGGAAGGACGGAGGATGGAAAGAAGGGAAGGGAGGAGAGGAGGGAGGGAGGAAGGACAGATGGAAGGAAGGAAAGGAAGGAAGGACGGAGGAAATAAGGAACGAGGGAGGGAGAAAGGAAAAGAAGAAGGGCAGGGAGGAAGGAAAGGAAGGAAGGAAGTAAGGAAGGAAGGATATTTTGAGATATTTACCACCTAAGTTACCAAATATAATTATTTGCCCAATAAAGGGTTAAAGAATCACTACCACTGTAAGCCAGGTTTAGCTTTGCTCCAGTAAGTAATGATATATATATATACATGTCGGATATTTGGATTCCCAGTGTGGTCGTTGAGCCGCGTGTGCCAGAAGGGGGGGGGGGGGGTTCATTCTGGTTTTGGTTTCGGACTGAAGATCTGGCTCTGTAGATTGACATAAGAGTGTAATAACTTAACTTTGACCTGTTGTTCTCATTCCTATGCACCCTTTTTGTGCCACGTAGTTTCCTTATGCTTAACCTTCCTGTCGTCCTCCCGGGTCAAATTGCCCCGTCTCTTTTGACTGTTCCTTCTCTCTTTCTCTCCTTCCTTCCGTCTGTCCTTCCTTCTCACTTCTTTCCTCCCTTCCTTCTTTAATTCCTCCATCCCCCTTTCTTCCTTCCTTCCTTCCTTCCTCCCTTCCTTCTTTCCTCCCTCCCTCCCTCCCTCCTTCTCTCTTTCTTTCCTACCCCTTCCTCCATCCCCCTTTCTTCCTTCCTTCTGTCCTTCCTTTACTTTCCTTCCTCCCTTCCTTCTTTCCTCCCTCCCTCCCTCCTACCTTCCTTCCTTCCTTATTTCCTCCATTCATCCTTCCTCCCTCCCTCCTTTCCTTCCTTCTTCATCCCTTCCTTCCTCCCTTTCCTTCCTTAACTGGAGGACAACAGGAGGGTTAATAGTGTTTGTAGTTTGATATCCTGCACAAATTTGACTCATTTTAACAACAAGCTACAACACGCTAACCAGGAAGTACTCATTTGAGTTTTTCATTTGAGCCGCGTGTGCCAGAGGGAGTCATTCTGGTTTCAGGTTGGGACTGAAGATCTGGCTCTAAGAGTGTAATAGCAGAATATGCTTTCTTTGGCTGCTCTGGATGCGTGTGTGGTTCCTTCCTGTAATGCAAATCAAACCCAGGTATCTGCGGTTTCAAGCCATTTTGCTTTGGGTTGAAGTCACAGGAGGCAACATTGTAATTTGTGGCATTTATGCAACAGGTGGTTCGACAAAGTGAAATTTGAACAGAACCACATAACATCAACACATGTTGGGAGGAGATGAGTAGTTCATGGGCCCAGATCAGATCTCTTTTGGACTGTTTCTTTCTTCCTTCCTTCCTTCTTTCCTTCCTCTTCTTTAATTTTTCCTTCGTTCTTCCCCCTTCCATACTTCTTTCCTCACTTCCTTCCTTCTCTCCTTCCTTCCTTCCTCTTTTCCTCCCTGCTACTTACCTCTTTCCTTCCTTCCCTCCTTCCTTACTCCCGCCTTTCCTTCCTTTCCTTCCATCCATCCATCTTTCCTCCCTCCTTCCTTCCTTACTCCTTTCCTTCCTTCCTTCCTTCCTTCCTTCCCTTCCTCCTTCCTTCCTTCCTTCCTCCTTCCTTCCTCCTTTCCTTCCTCTTTCCTTCCCTCCCTCCTTCCCTCCTTACTCCTTTCCTTCCTTCCTTCCTTCCTTCCTTCCTTCCTTCTTTCCTTCCTCTTTCTTTAATTTTTCCTTCGTTCTTCCCCTCCTTCCATACTTCTTTCCTCACTTCCTTCCTTCTCTCCTTCCTTCCTTCCTCTTTTCCTCCCTGCCTACTTACCTCTTTCCTTCCTTCCCTCCTTCCTTACTCCCGCCTTTCCTTCCTTTCCTTCCATCCATCCATCTTTCCTCCCTCCTTCCCTCCCTTACTCCTTTCCTTCCTTCCTTCCTTCCTTCCTTCCTTCCTTCCTTCCTTCCTTCCTTCCTTCCTCCTTCCTTCCTCCTTTCCTTCCTTCCCTCCTTCCCTTACTCCCTCCTTTCCTTCCTCCCTTCCTCACAGGCCAACACAGGCCAACATTGTAATTTGTGGCATTTATGCAACAGTGTGGTTCGACAAAGTGAAATTTGAACAGAACCACATAACATCAACACATGTTGTGGAGTAGATGATTACTTCATGGGCCCAGATCAGTGTGGGAAAAACAGGGATTTCTCTTCACTCTTCAAGCCAAACCACATTCATATGTTTTTATCATTTTATTTAATTACATTTTTTATCTCCTGCGATCCAGCGTCCTCATAACGGGATATTACATTTTGGGTTTGGATGAGTTTATTCTTCATTTTGCTTAACTTTGACTTGTTGTTCTCATTCGTACGCACCTTTTTTGTGCCACGTAGCTTATGCTTAACCTTCCTGTCGTCCTCCCGGGTCAAATTGACCCCGTCTGTTTTGACTGTTCCTTCTCTCTTTCTTTCCTTCCTTTCTTCCCTCCGTCTGTCCTTCCTTCCTCTTTCTTCTCACTTTCTTCCTCCCTTCCATGTTTAATTCCTCCATCCCCCTTTCTTCCTTCCTTCTGTCCTTCCTTTCCTTCCTCCCTTCCTTCTTTACTCCCTCCCTCCCTCCTTCTCTCTTTCTTCCCTACCCCTTCCTTCCTCCCTTCTTTCTTTCCTCTGTCCTTCTTTCTCTCCTTTCTCCCTTCCTCTTTTCCTCCTCCCTCCTACCTTCCTTCCTTATTTTCTCCATCCTTCCTTTCTTTCCTTCCTTCTTCTTCCTTCCTCCCTCCCTCCTAACTTCCTTTCTTCCTTATTTCCTCCATCCTTCCTTTCCTTCCTCCCTCCTTTCCTCCTTTCTTTTCCTTCTTCATCCCTTCCTTCCTCCCTTCCTTCCTTAACTCGAGGAAAACAGGAGGGTTAATAACGTTTATAGTTTGATATTCAAGCTACGACACCGCTAATCAGGAAGTACTCATTTGAGGACATCGGGACACTGGTGATTCATAGTTATACAGTAAAATAAACCCATTGTCCCCCGTTGAGGACATTATCTTTTTCAAAAACGACTTCCTGTTCAAAGACAATGCTCAGTTATTCCACTCCCACTAGCTCCTACTCATCGTAAATATATAGGAGAAATTAAAAATGCATAGCAGGAAGTTAAGTCACAATGCAGTCTTGTAGTTCACATCATTAAATTTGAGTTTCCCATATGTGGAATAAAGTAAATGTACCTGTGCATGCTGGTGACAGACAGGATGTTTAGTGGGCAGAGAGATAAAAGGTCTTGGCTGGTCACATTTACTTATTTAAGATGCCTTGTGAATACTGATTTGTGTGTGTAGGTGTGTGTATATGTGTGTGTGTGCCAAAGACTTAGCGCAGTTGTGTTTAATGAGTGTATACAACTCTCTCTCTCTCTGTGGTGGGTGTGTGTGTGTGCATGTACTCTTGAATTTGTGGTCTCTGCAGTGACTGTTTTGGAATTGCCCTACAGTGCGTTTCACAGGAAATACAAGTTATAGAGTTTTAGAGAGTTAGAGTAAGAGTTGGATTTGCTGTGTGGCTTTGTGTGGGGGGGATGAGAGAGAGAGAGAGAGAGAGAGTGTATGTATAGTCTCTCTCTCTCTCTTTCTCTGTGTGTGTGTGTGTGTGTGTGTATTACAGAAAGAAAGAGGCAGACAGAGCAAGGCCAGCGAGCGTAGGCTGGTGTGTGCTTAAACTTGAGAGATTTACATGCAAAGCGCTGGTGCTCCTGCATCTTAACTTGGGGAAGTGAAGGTTGAAATGTACTCAGTGCAAATGCGCTTAGGACTGGGCGAGGAAACCAATTTCATTTACAAGTGGGAACTCAAAGTAATGTATTCCTACACTCAACCACACTCCATCTTAAGAGGTTTGACTTGGTTTCCTGACTAGAGATTTACACCCCAGAATAACCAGACCACGATATGATAAGTTTATTCATCCGCTGCTATTTGGCTGATGCACCTTCAGACAGAATTAGCTGCTTGTGTGGCATATAACCAATGAATTAAACTGTGAAGTCGCTCTGTGATGATTCAGCTGATAGCAAAATATTCTTCAAATATATATATAATTATTTTTTTCCCCCCTATTGAGGCGAACCACTTTGGTTTGGCGTGTTAGGAGCAGTCTCTCTCTCTGCATGTGAAGTACTCTCGTCCTCAGGATTGCTGTAGAGTTATGGAGAGATAAGAGGAGGAGAAGAGGGGGGAGGAAAGAGGGGGAGAGGAGGGGAGTGTAACTGGTCCTGTAGAGAGAAAATTAAGTGAAAAAAAAAAAAATATATATATATATATATATATCACAGTAATGCACAAGTTCATTTGTTGGACAAGAGCAAATCTGATCCCAATGGAGTCTGAGGTCAATTTTGCAATTTTGCTTCACATTCACGAGGGAACAAGAAGTCTTTTTTAATGTTTTTTATTATAACTTTCAAGAGTCTTTATACTTTTCCGATTAAGGTGAATGTGGCATAGGAAGTTGTAGCTTTAAGTGAGTAGAACAAGTGGATGTGAAAGTTAAAAGAGCAAAGAGAGTTATTCATTTTACTCCTTTGCTCCTCAGTTATCTCTGGTTTTATTATTAATTAGTTTATTAATTCAGTTTTAGATTAATTTAAGTGGTTGATCACCTAATGTTATAATTGAAGGGGGACTAGAGGTGATATTAAAGAGGTTGTGTATAGATTAAGTTTGAGAAAGAAATATTAAAAAGCCCTTTTTTTATCAATAATGCATGAAAATAACTTCGCATCACTTCTACTATAACTCAATTGAACATTTACATTCTACATCAATTACAGACTTTTAATAACATTTACTGTAAAAGGTTCAAATCTGCACTTATGGGAGGTTTCATCAACTTTTTTTTACACATGGGGTTGAGAGGAAGTGATGAGTCATTCATGAAGAATAAAAACTAGGGCTGTCAGCGTTAACACGGCAATCGCGATTAGATTAATGCAATCCATAACGCGTTATTTTTTTTAATCGCATTTTAATGTTGCAAGCCTTTTTGTCCCTTCTACTCCCCCGTAGACGGCTCCTCTAGCTGTAGCGCTATGCTTTGAAGTGGCCTCCTGCAGTAAACCTACCGCGCTGATGGAAAGTAAGAGAGCTACTGGGACTTTTGAACGGCTTGTTTAACTTTAAAACACTTCCAGACGCTTCAGTTGACAAGTCAAAAGTAAAATGCAACCTGTGTCAAACGGAGTTTAACTACCACCGGAGTACGTGGAGTTTGAGTTAGCACCTCCACGCTAAACACCCGGGTGCGGCCAAGTGAGCCTCAGCTCCACCAAAGGACCATTTTGGAGTGTGGAGTCGCAGCAGAGCCGTGATTGATTCCCAGTTAAGACACTCTGGTAAGAAATGCTTTACATTATGGCTTAAAAACTGCCTTCAAATGTAAAATAACAGGATTTTAAACATGCAATTCAAAACACGATTAATCACAATTAACTATGGAAATTCTGCGATTAATCGCGATTCAAAAAATTAATCGTTTGACAGCCCTAATAAAAATAAAAATATCTTAGCTCCAGGAATACAAAGTTTCAGCGCTGTAGCAGTGTCATTATCAGTAAATAACTCATTTTCTTTTTTTAAGGTTGGCTGGAGATGTGTTAAATTTGTATTCGTTTAACCTTTAATTTTCTAGTTTAACAACAACAAGCTAATTTGTCTGTCGTGGGATTTTTAAATCAATAACATAATTCAAACCTCCTCGTCTATTTTTCTTCCCTCTCTCCTCTCTCCTCTCTCTCTAATGATCATTTTCTTATTTCCTTCCTGTCTCTTTTTCTCCTCATCCTCCTCCTCCTCTTTCACCTCTACTCCCCATCCCCTCCCTTTTATCCCTTTTTTTGCTCTCTTCATCCTCTCTCTCCCCTTTCAATCCCCCCCTCCCTCTCTCTCTCTCTCTCCTCTCCTCTCTCCTCTCTCTCTCTCTCTCTCCTCTCTCTCTCTCTCCTCTCTCTCTCTCTCCTCTCTCTCTCTCTCTCTCTCTCTCTCCTCTCTCTCTCTTCCCTCCTCCTCCTCCTCCTCCTCCTCTCTGCTTTGTGCCATGTTGTAGTTGGGATTATGTGCTTAGGCTGCCAGTTATGCTAGGCTTGCCTGCACTGCGCTCTCCCTTGGCCTTCAGTGTATTTACACCAGGAATTGAATAAGTTGGAGAAAAAGGTCTGAAACTATTTCTTATTACCGTGACTCTCCGGAAGGGTAATAAATACGAGGGGATTTGGTCGTCCAATAGGTGTTAGCGGATGTGAAGATTTGGGTGAAGAGGGAAAAATATTTTATTCTTATAAATCCAGCGTGAAATTTTGTTTAACCTTCCTGTTGTCCTCAGGTTAAGGAAGGAAGGAAGGAAAGGAGGAAGGGAGGGAGGGAGGGAGGGAAGAAGGAAGGAAGGAAGGAAGACAAGAAGGAAGGAAAGGAGTAAGGAGGGAAGGAGGGGAGGAAGGAAAGAAAGAAGGAAGGAAATGAGTATGGAGGGAAGGAGGGAGGATGGAAGGATGGATGGATGGAAGGAAGGAAAGGAGTAAGGAGGGAAGGAGGGAGGAAGGAAGGAAAGAAGGAAAGGAGTAAGGAGGGAGGGAGGGAGGGAGGGAAAGAAGGAAGATAAGGAGTAAGGAGGGAGGATGGAAGGATGGATGGATGGAAGGAAGGAAAGCAGTAAGGAGGGAGGGAGGGAGGAAGGAAGGAAGGAAGGAAAGAAGGAAGGAAAGGAGTAAGGAGGGAAGGAGGGAGGATGGAAGGATGGATGGATGGAAGGGAGGAAAGGAGGAAGGGATGAAGGAAAGGAGTAAGGAGGGAAGGAAGGAGGATGGATGGATGGATGGAAGGAAGGAAAGGAGTAATGAGGAAGGGAGGAAGGAAAGGAGGGAGTAAGGAAGGAGGGAAGGAAGGAAAGAAGCAAGGAAGGATGGAAGGAAGTGAGGAAAGAAGTATGGAAGAAGGGGAAGAACGAAGGAAAAATTAAAGAAAGAGGGAGGAAGGAAGGAAAGAAGGAACAGTCAAAAGGGAGACAGGGTAAATTTGAACCCGGGAGGAAACGACAGGAGGGTTAAATTCAGCTCACAGATTTTATTCATTTCAAGTGTTTTTCAGCCAAAGCTTCAATCAGTTGTAATAAGAGAGCGGTTTGATGAGATGATGAAGATGAATCCAAGCTTGAGTCTATTCTACGGAGCGGAAACAGACCCTGAAACTCTCCCCAGTGGAGTAAGGAGGGAGGGAAGAAGGAAGAAAGGAAAGAAGGAAAGGAGTAAGGAGGGAGGGAGGAAAAGAGGAAGCAAGGAAGGAGAGAAGGAAGGAAAGGAGTAAGGAGGGAAGGAGGGAGGATGGAAGGATGGATGGATGGAAGGAAGGAAAGGAAGGAAGGAGGGAGGAAAAGAGGAAGGAGGGAGGAAAAGAGGAAGGAAGGGAGGAAGCAGGGAGGGAGGGAGGAAAAGAGGAAGGAAGGAAGAAAGGAGAGGATGAAGGTAAGGAGGAAGGAAAGGAGGGAGTAAGGAAGGAAAGGAGTAAGGAGGGAGGGAGGAAAAGAGGAAGGACGGAAGGAGAGAAGGAAGGAAAGAAGTATGGAAGGAGGGGAAGAACGAAGGAAAAATAAAAAAAAGGGGAAGAAGGAAGGAAAGAAGGACAGAGAGGAAACAGACCCTGAAACTCTCCCCAGTGGGTCTTTTCGGGGGGCTTAATGTGAGACCCATAAATCAGGAGGTGGGATGAACAGATGTGACTCTGCCAGCCTGACTCAACCACGGCCGCCGCTGCTGCCGACCTCAGCTAATCTTATTGTCTACACGCGGGATCGTATAGCGGATCGAGTAACACACACACACACACACACACACACACACACACAGTGGAGTTAATTGCAGAAAGACAGCGTGAAGTAACTGAAGAGTAATTAATTCTCGTGTCCCTCGACTTCGTCTTCTTCTCTCCTTTTTTTCCCCCCGTGACACACACAAGGGTCAATGACGTTACACAACCCAATGTCCAGTTGGTGTAACCGGTATTTATCTTAAATGAATATATACAGGAAAATAAATGTGAACTAAAATGTGGAATAAATATCATCCACTTTCTGCAACACAATTCTGTTTTTTATAATTAATTATATAATTTAATTTGTCAAAACTTATTTAGAAAAAATTTAATGTTTTTTAGATATGTTGAACTCAATATTGACCAAATGCTTTAAAATTTAAATGTAGAAATACTCCGAAATGTTATTTTTTGCAGTTGATGTTTTTAAATGAAGTAATTATTAATATTTGATTTGAGGGAATATATTAGAGGATTATGGTAAAAATGTCTAAGTGGTGTAACCATAAAAACTTTGTACCAAATAATTCAACTTGCTTAAAAACAGTAAATAGTCAATAAAACACCATATCAACTAGTTTGGCATGATCTTACATTATAACTTTTATATTAAATAAAGATAATGGAATACTATTGTTCTAAATATTACATTTAATCTGGGTAACCATGGAGATCAGGAAACATTTACAGTAATTATTAGTATAAGTCCACTAAAATACACTGTAGGTGATAAAATATTTAATATTTATCATTCTTTTGTGGTTACACCATTTGACATTTTCAGGAGCATTCAGTCTTACTTTTGATTTTAAAAAAAATGGTGCAACTGTCATTTCAAATGATATAAAACCAACAAAAATACTAAATGTACTTTTTAACAAACCTGATGCTGCTTTTAAAAACTATTTTTTATAATATATTTATGAACTGCTCATCTGGCCAACCCTTATTATTTATCACTGATCCACATTCATGTAACCACAAGAACACATGAAGAAGAACATGATGGGACTTTTGCCTTTCTACTGTAAAAACTTTATTCCCATTTAAAAATAAATACATTTTGTGAAGCCAGTAACTGATAATGACAGTTATCGTGTGAACGCTGCTGAATGATAAGATCCAGCTCACTTCATCCTGATCATGATTTAACCGCTCTGTGAATGAAAAGTGATCTCCACACAAAGACGTAGCAGCTGTGAGTTATAGAGGATTGAATTTAACGTTGCCTGACATGTGGTGCTGGAGATGTTGAGATTATGGTACAGTATGACTCGGTGTAACTGAATCACCGTGCAACGCAGTGGTCTCTCTAGTTTTTGCCAGAAGTTAAATTATGATACTAATATACTAGAAACCTTTTATGATATTAAAAAAGTGTCTCATTTGTTCATTATAGTCAACAAGCAGGGTTGTGAAGGTTACTATGGAAACGTAATAGATTACAGATTACTAGTTACTTTATTTAAAAAGTAATAAGTAATGTAACTATTTCAATGACTTCATCAAAGTAATGTAACTTATTACATTTGATGACTTTTCTCATTTACTAACCAATGTTTTCAGCTGTTCCTTCCTTCCTTCCTTCCTAAGTCCAGCTGTTAGGGTAAATGTTCCCTTCATCTGTCCTTCGAGAGGAGGGAGGAAGGGAGGTAGGAGGGAGGAAGGAAGAAGGAAGGAAAGGAGGGAGTCACAAGAAAGGAGGAAGGAAGGAGGGAAGGAAGAAGGGAGAAAAGGAAAGAGGAAGGAAGGAAGGAAGGTAGGAAAGAAGGACAGAGGAAAGAAAGAGAGAAGGAAGGAGGGAGGAAAGAAGGAATAAGGAAGGAAAGAAGGAAAGGTAAAAGAGGGAGGAAGAAAGGGAAAGGAGGAAAGGAGGGAGGAAGGAAGGAAGGAAAGAAGGAGGGAAGAAAGGGGGATGGAGGAAGTATAGACGGAAGGAAGGAAGGGAGGAAAGAAGAATAAGACGGGGTCAATTTGACCCAGGAGGACGACACGAGGGTTAATAACTTTTCTCACTAAGTGCAGTTAAATGTATG